>CABEEJ010001811.1:40465-68855 GCA_901482245.1 Timema douglasi | reverse complement strand
ACTCTTGTTTAGTAGTGCGTTTGACTCGCAAGCGGCGTAGCCAAGGAATCTGGACGAAGGTACGTTTGAACAGTTACTTAATTTCACTGTTTATAATGGATTTTGAATGTTTGCTTTGAATACTGGTTGGGGCTGGATAGGGCTATAATAGAGAATAATACTATTATAGATTTAATTTGAAGGTAATTTCTGGGGGTGGGTAGTACGTCTCTTGGCAATTTATTTGATGATGTTAGGTTGGGTGGGGAGTCATTGTACAATACAAGGCTTTGTATTGTTACACTAGCCATAGGACCACTTAGGATATAAACGTAGGCCTAGAAAGTGTGTATACGAATCCTGGTCATAGTCTTCAATTATAAAAGTAATAAATATTACACGACTGGTTTTTGTCTTCTATAATTAGTTGGTTCCATAAATGGCCTCATGGTTAAGTGGTAAGTGCCCCTAGCTACAAGCATAGGAGTCCCGGGTTAAAATCCCGCCTGATACCATGAGTATATTTTCCCTAAAGGGGAATTACCCCAATGGTCCCCAATGTTTGGTTAGTTAGGCCTAAGTTAGGTTTAAGTGATTTCACTGGATTCACAACTTCATACTCATTATCACCATCACCTCATCTCATAAGGACATGGAAAGAGCCACCACGGAATTGATGTACGATAGTCCCCTGGTCAATGGTACATTAGCACTAGCTATAGTAGCCCCGTTGCTTCTTTGATGCTGACTGACAGCTCACAGATGACTTCTGACAGTCAACATTTAGGTATATACCTAAATTTTGACTGTCAGAAGTAACAGCTGCTAAACATATGTGTTTGCAGATCATATGGTTCGGCGTAGGGGTACATAATTTGTTCTGGTAGCTTTTCAAAGCCATCAGATTTCAGCTGTGAGCTGTCAGTCAGCACCAAAGAAGTCATGGGGCTACTGTAATCTTTCCACAAACTGGGCTACGAAGGAGGTAGCACTGACACGTGATATCATTATTATAGTTGGTTCCGTTTGATGTCAAATTAATTTTCCTAGTCAGTGCTGAGAACTAGATTATAATGACTTATACCAATTAGCGGTTTACATGTTCTAAATATCTAAGCATTCTTTTATTTATGATCTTAAATTTAAGGATGTGAAAGTACTTGAAAGTTTGAGTCCAAGTCAAATTTTAGAAGCCGCCCTAAATCGACTAGAAAATTTTTACAATACTTGAAAAATGTATGTACTCGGAATATTCGGGTTTTTATTCTGAAAATTACAAGTTTGGTTAGTTTGATTCAATTTTAAGATATAATTTAATTCCTAATTGAGTCCCTCAATATTTAATTTTGTATTGTTTAAAATAAATAAGTTGTTCATTGATATTAAATTTATATAAAAAATTGAATTCATGTGATTATTTTGCAGTCAAAAAAATCTCACTTCAAAAATGTTTGTTTGCACTTGTGTTTTATATATGGATCTATTGCAAAAATAAACTATAAATATTTATATTAAAAATATTGCTTTATATTATCCGAACTAGGAAAAACTTTTTTTTTTAACTGGATTCGAACTCAGAATAGAAGTGAAAATTGACTACTCGCTTATCCCTACTTAAAATTAAACTTCACCATTTCTTTTGTTTGCTTAATAGCTTTAAGTCCCATATATAATGCGTTGGCATTTGTGTGTGGGTACACAATTATGAAAGACACCTATTGGATCGGCAAAACGGGTCTCAAACATCCAGAAATACCACATTAATTAAAAGTTATTTTTAAAATTTCAAAATATGGTTGACGTTAAGATGAAGGTGAAAGATATATATACATTCCTATAGGATTAATAGCCTCTTATTTTAATTTGTACACTTTTTAAAATTAATAATGACTTTTGCGTGGAGGAAGAGTGGAAAATCCTCAGTGCAACCGACCAGGATTCGAACCCCATCTCCTCGTCATTGGCAGTACAGTCTATTGCAGGTGTTCTCAAACTGTTTATACGCAAGGAGCCCTTGCACTAGAGAAATACATGCTGTAGCTCGAACTAAACTTTTTTACTCTAATATCATGAGCGATATAGAACGACAATTAAACTTTCCGTTACATTAGTATAAAAGTATATTATACTTTTATCTATAGTTTTAGTAATGTAGTAATAATGTTAAAAATATGTTATGAACATAACAAAATCATCTAGTTATAAACCCGCTTTGGTGAGCAGATGATCTAAGGCGTCCTTCTCGCAATAGACCAACGTTTTTCAAACTGTGTACTGCGGAACTCTTGACTCTGCTCCGTAAGATTACATTTTATGCATCTTGGTAAATGTCCTTTATTCAGACGTGGTAATATTGACAATCTTAATTACTTATTTTATATTGGGTAGAACAAATAAACAATATTCCAAAATGAACTCACGGAGGCTGAGTTAATTGTGGCAGAGCACAGTTTCAAAAACGCTGGTCTATTGGGAGAAGGACGCCTTAGACCATCTGCCCACCAAAGCGGGTTTCTAACTAGATACTTTTTTTTGTTCATAACATATATTTTTAACATTATTGAATATTGTTTACTTATTTTGCAGCGTCATATTTACCATTCCCAAAATCAATACCACAAAGTGAGGGTACTTAACACTTAAGATTTTAGCTAAAAAAAATACATACCTGATTTATTAAGGGGCCACCTCCTCCTTTTTTTCATTATGGTCATACTTTGTTTTCATTACAATAATCCCTTGTTTTCATTAAATCAACCCTTGTTTTCATTATGATCATCCCTTGTTCTCATTATGATCATCCCTTGTTTACGTTACGGTCATCCCTTGTTTTCATGATGAGCATCCCTTGTTTATGTTACGATCATCCATTGTTTTCAATATAATCATCCCTTGTTTTCATGATGAGCATCCCTTGTTTACGTTACGATCATCCATTGTTTTCATTATGATCATCCCTTGTTTTCATTACGATCATACCTTGCTTTCATTACGATAATCCCTTGCTTCATTTCGCTCACACCTTATTTTCATTAAGATCATCTCTTGTTTTAATTACGATCATCCCTTGTTTTCATTATGATCATCCCTTGTTTACGTTACGATCATCCCTTGTTTTCATGATGAGCATTCTTTGTTTACGTTACGATCATCCATTGTTTACGTTACGATCATCCCTTGTTTTCATGATGAGCATCCCTTGTTTACGTTACGATCATCCATTGTTTTCATTACGATAAACCCTTGATTCATTTCGCTCACATCTTATTTTCATTAAGTTCATCTCTTGTTTTAATTACAATCATACCTTGTTTTCATTTCGATCACCCCTTATTTTCATTACGATGTAATGATATGGAATTATACATCTCAATAATTTATTATTCACATCTATATTCAAAACTACGATATTTTAAATGAGAGCGGGTAATAAGATTTATTTGTGCTAAGTTGTTAAGTTGCAAGGTATGGCTACATCCTTCTACGTCTCTGTTTAAAAAGACAACGCAGTTTTGTGGACAGAAACGCACCTGGATGACCACGCCGTTTTTTCTTTTGGGAAGCTTTGGGATGGAAATGTCGCTTGATATACCACTTTAGGGTACGAATCTCTTCACTTTCCTTCCTGACGAGTAGCCGTGTAGGTAGTTTCTATGACATCTTAATCTGTGTTCTAAATTTCACGTGTCGGGAATTATCATGCATATAAAGTAATAGTCGGTCTTTTATTAAAATCCACAACGTGTGAAATATCTAGCGAAAAACTGTTTATCTACTTAAAATAAAAATAACTCTAATACACTAGAACTTTTAATTTATAAAATAAGACATCATCCCTTTTTAATTATTATAATACAGAACAGCAAACTTTGACCCAATTCAATCGTTATATCAAATGTCACCCTAATGGTGGCGTACATACATTAATATATCAAGATAGCTCTTTTAAACGTTACAACGATTATCCCTTGTTTTAATTACGATCATACCTTGTTTACATTACGAGCATCCCTTGTTTTCATTACGATCAGCTCTTATTTTCATTACGATCATCACTTGTTTTAATTACGATCAAACCTTGTTTTCATTACGAGCATCCCTTGCTTTCAATATGATCCTTCCTTGTTTTCATTACAATCATCCCTTGTTTACGTCACGATCATCCCTTGTTTTAATTACGATCATACCTTGTTTTCATTTGATCACCTCTTATTTTAATTACGATCATCCCTTATTTTAATGATGACAATCCCTTGTTTACGTTACGATCATCGCTTGTTTTCATTACAATCATCCTTTTTTTCATTACGATCATCCCTTGTTTTCATTACGATCATCCCTTGTTTTCATTAGATCATCCCTGGTTTTCATTATGATCATCCCTCATTTTCATCATGGCCACCCCTGATCCGTATCGAGCCGTGACTGTGACAAACTGTGAGTGTGTGCGCGCTCTGTCAAGTCAGACAATGGACCCCCAAAGTATCCGATAGTGAGCCAAAGGGTGGTTTGGAGGAGTGGGAGAAACTTACCCCTCTCAAACACAGACAACCCCCTCACCTCTCTTCCCTACCAACTCACCTATACAACTCCTCAACAAAGAGCCGAACCCTAATGAAGAGATTGGCCCCGTTGAACCGCACACTCCATTTGAGTAGGTTTACAAGAAATTAGGTGACGTGCCTGAATACCGCTTCATAATGGTCTTTATCACGTGAAACACTTTGACATCACGTACTACAAGACGTCGAATGTGTATACTTAGAGAGAGAAATCAAGCAAAGGGACGAAAATCTATACAATTATCTGATATATAAAAATAAGTTCCATTACTCACCACAATAAAGCGCTAGTTTGAAAGTTGATAAAAGGTGTTCACAAAATGGTATATACATTCTCTACTCCAAAGACACCCGTTGGTTGGGAGGGGAGAAAAAGAAAATAAATGGCATGATACACCTCACAAACTTTCTCCTGCTTTTATCTTAAAATATACATTTTAGTAAAAATTCATAAAATTTGTGAAAAAAAATAGCTATATATATTCTTCTATAGACACTGCGTCAAATATCATAAATGAAATAATATACACTGTTACTTACTCTATGGCATTAGGACGTAGGAACGCTGTTACAGAAAAATTGAGAAAAGAGAAATATCTTCGTCCGCCAAAGAGCATAAGAATCAAATTCATTTTCTAAAACATTAATTTAAAAATATATATATATATATACACTTATAGCTCATATATTATTGGTTTTATGAAAATATATTTCAAATAAAAGATGTTATCTTTAATAATAGGCCTAATACAACTTTACATTGATAGGTTATTTCGTATCTCAAATAGTTGCGGAGAAATGATGAAAATGGTAAAATTTCCCTCAAAGTCATTTTTATGAGAAAATGAGAGTATCCACTCTGTTTATAATGATAAACAATGTTTAGATGTAAAATCAAATCAACATCGCTATAGTAGATTTGTAGCATGTGAAACCACCAGTTTGACATGTACAAAAAAAGTATATAATTAACACAATGATTACAAGAGCTAATATATTCAAATAATATATGTAGCAGGTGTTAACTCACTGTGGATTTATGTTGCCGGGAAACACCAAGGCTACCCCAGCTGACTGGACCGGCACCACCAGCAAATCGACGTTTTACTCGCAAGCCACGCTTTCAAGAAAAGGCATATAATTTTATTTGGGCGTCACACCATCAAAGAGCACTAGTGGCCACCTAGCGTCATTTTGCAACTTAACCCCCTTTCCTCCTTGGATGTTCAGATGATAGCATGTCCCCGAGTTCGTCAGTTCCGTAACTATATAAGCGTCATGCCTCGCTTAACATAATATATTTTATTGTTTCAATTCGATGGAGGAAGAACTTGAATGTAAACCTACATCGCCGAAGAATCTACGAGTGACTACGATGTGTCAGGCGTCGGTCTCACCACCCCATCGCAGAGGAAGCCTCTTCTGAGACGTAAAGTATCTACTATTTAGAATCTGGATTAGATTATAAACTTCTCTTTGCTATGTCCATAAGACATGGTTTTTTCAAACAGAATGTCTGACTTCAATTGATATTCCATGAGCCTTAGTTTTAAATATTACTCGTAGCTCCTCTTTTCTATATCCGTCAGACATAAGTTTTTGTGTCAGGATGTCTGACTTTATTTTCTATGTCCATAAGGCATAGTTTTGAATATTAGTCTTAACGCTCTTTTTCTATGTCCATAAGGCATAAAGTTGTTTGTCGAAATTATTACATGTTTTCCTATGCCATATCACGTAGTTTAGAATGAAGGGTTTAATACTCTTTTTATCAAGGACCATGCGTCTTATATTACTATGTCAGTGTGTCTGACTTCTTTGTCTAAGTCCTTGGACTTAGTTTTATGTATTAGGAAATAATAATGACTCCCTTAGCAATATGACCATGTTTAGGATATCTTAATGACGAAAATAAATTTAGCTAACGTTTTATTTGATGACATAGTTAGGTCAGTGACAGATAACAGTCACTATTGTCTCTTTGTAGTGTATCTATTAAATGTGCGCAACCTGTGGGAGCACTACTAGTTTGTAGTAGGGGCCCACGGGAATATTGTTTTGTCTCCGTCCCCTGTAGGAGTCGTTTGTACCAATTTATACAGATATAGTTTGTACTAGTTATTGCGTGCCCTAATAATGGGTGGAAGTAAAATCATACTATTGAATGCCCAGGTAGTACTTATTAGGAATTGACCGGCCATAGTATATTAACCGTGTGGATGCCTGATTACTTGCAATTTACTATTTGTAAATCACTGGTTCCTTTTCAAAGAAATTATTCTTAGGTTTTCGTAACTCTTTATGGAGTTAACTCAAGCTAGCTAGCTTATATATCTATCCACATAGTAACTATATAAAATTAGGATTAAATATCCCTGGTTTTTATTCCATATAATTCATGAATATACCTTTAAGGTCTTAGTCTGGTATTAGTTAGGCTGGATTATCGTCATGTATTGTGGTTTAACCTTATATTATTATTTGTTGCCTATTGTTGACTGCCGCTAGGTTGAGGCACACGATCCTTCGTAGGATAATGGGTGTTGATCCTCATTTTAAGAGTTACTGAACTAGTATATTATATGTTTCTTCTGTTAGTTCCTTGACACCAAGGTGTTTATTTCTATTCCTACCTATCGTTAAGTTTACGACTATGGTAACAGAATAAAGTTCTATTTAATAATAATGAACTGTTTGATATAAAATATATTTAAAACGTATATAATTCTATTTGTCTTGTTTACATTTTATTAAACTGATTTGTTAAACTTATATATTTCAATTATGCTTCATCCTTCCCCCAAAAATTCCTTGGTTAACCTTGTTTGTAATTGTAATCGTCACTTCTTCTACTTGATAGGAGAAGCGAGGATTCATATTTCAATAAAATTGATTTTATTTTTTATTTTTTCCCTTCAGTAAACACCTTGGCATTAATAGTTTTCTAATTCCAAAAACTGATTAGGAGAATTTTATTAAAAACCCCAGATACCAGGTTTTAGCCTAATCGGTAAAATAGTTTCAGCTCTAGCCCAACGTACTAACAGACAGCATTGCGAAAAACCCTATTTTTTTTTATTTTTTTTTTGTTTCACGGGGTCATGGAACGTCAACATTATTCAAAATCTCGAGTTAAATTTTTTTTGATCACAATATTTTTCTCCATGGTGCAAGGTGTCGAGAAG
The DNA here is from genome assembly GCA_901482245.1 of Timema douglasi. Taxonomy (NCBI): domain Eukaryota; kingdom Metazoa; phylum Arthropoda; class Insecta; order Phasmatodea; family Timematidae; genus Timema; species Timema douglasi. The sequence continues at coordinate 61,129 of CABEEJ010001811.1, read as the reverse complement.
CTTAGTGACTATATGAAAAAGTAAGTGTGATTTTTTTATTCTTTATTTTTTAAATCATACTAGAAACCAATTTATATTTTATTTAATCTATCTTCAATATAATAGAATATCTTTTAGGCCTTCAGTTTTTGTCTCTATCTGATAAATCAATAATAAGCTAGACTTCTTCCTCTCCTGACAATATACCACCCTGATTTTCTGTGATGACTCTTGAAAAACAGAGCATGTCAGAGTCAGTCTTCTATTATACCGTGGGTATTTATTTAGAGAAATCATTATATAAAGTAACGTTGAGAAGATTTACAACACAACAACAATAAATTCTTGAGAGAAAAAACTAAGACGACGAAATCCGTTCAAAATTATGAAATCTTTATTACTTTGTATTAGATTAACGACGTTGCCTACTTGGAGATTTCAAGACTATTTTGGGAAATGGTTACATCTTAACTTGATGCACCTAAGAAATCTAAGCAATAACCCACTTATGAAGACGTCAATGTATGAAACAGAAAGAAAGAGAAGAGAATGATCCCACCCTGCACGGCCTATTGCTTATCTACTGATAACGTATCTTCTCTTTCTCTGACAATTTTATACACTCACATTACTGTTAGTGCCTTGAAAACATTTCCTTGCTTTTTAAAATTACCTTTTCCTTGTTTTATATTCTAAATAGACATAATTATGCCACCGTGGACTTTTTTAATTTTCTCTTGGTGGGAAGGCTTCTACAGAACACTTACGTGATCAAGCCAAATAGCCTAAGTTTGTAAAAATACATTTACAAAAAATCTACTTCAAGATAGAATTAATCATTTTGTGACACCGTAGGACTATTTTTAGAATTATTTAAGAATTTACGGTTTTTGTTTCAACGTTATATCATTAAACTCACTGAATTAAACTAAATTAAAATTCTAATTCAAGCCACTCATCTAACCCTCCATTTCATGTATTTTACTTCGATATTATTTGCTTTCATTACTTTCATCGAGATAATATCTCACCACTGAACCAACTCCTGAGTGCAAATGTTGGTCATGTATGGCTATCGCCTGGTTTTTTATGTGTAGGCAATTTGGTAAACTTTTCTGTACTGCAAAATACATGCACTCAGGAATGTAGGCGGGCCCTCATCATTCGTGATCCTTGATTATTTTACTGACTATTTATTTTTTTTTCTTAAGAAAGCTGTTAAGATAGGATTACATCATCTATAACTTTAAATATATAAATCTTTTATAAAAGGTTAAAAAAAAGCTTACATTAAAGTTTACGAAAATTTTTAAAGTGTTGAAATTTAATGAAGTGGTAGAGAATAAAAGATAATAATTGCAAGAATGTTTAAAAAAATAATTTGTTCTCTATAAAAAGAATGTATGCTACATTTTGAAGTGTGAACATTTGTGCGTAATTTAACTTCTCTGAGGACTACCTGATTTGTGCCCCTAAAACCTACACTTTCAAGAAGTTATAGTTTTTCTATCAAACAGTTGACAAATTTAATATATTTGAAAAATAGCACATGGATATAGGAATTGAACCCGGACCTTTGTCAATGTTCTACCACAAAGCTCTTAATCAATTCATGCTCAGGATATTTAATGGGTGATTACTAAATATTTAGAGCAAGCTAAACCTCATGCCCACGATTCTATTCCCGTCAACAGGTGTCATTTTTCAATTATATTAATTGATTTAATTGGAATATGTTTCCAGTTTACCACTATTGGAGAAGTATTTAAGATCAGAATAACCAAAAATAGTTGACTCTACATGATCGAACATACCTTCGCATATTGCTTACAATAGTTTATAAAAAATATGTCAAAAATCAATTAACATTAAACTTACCCCTTATAAAAATTTTCACAAGAACCAATATATTATTTGGAAACTAATTTGAAACACTCTTCAAATATAAATTTCCAGCAAGATTTTAACCACCATATTTTTTATTATCAAATTTAAAAAGTTAATCATCAATAAACTATCTTCAAACTATTCTTTATTAAGAAAAAACAAACGTAGATTCTTATATAATCATGTAAAACACTCATTAAATATCAATTTTTTTAAAAACGTTCTTACGTTTTTTGAAAACTATGAATTTAAAAGATGAGTCACCAGTAAATTATCATTAATTCTAATGCAAGAGTAAAAATCACAATTTTGCTATAAGGTACCGACCATTATATTATAATTATAAATATCAAGTTTGAATAGTAATCGATTAAAACTGTCAGCACTAGCCCAAGTATTAATAGAGAGACAGGCAGAATTTGTGAGAGTTACTTTATATTGCTCGGGGAAACATAAAACAAAAAAATCCGCTATCACATAGAAGTCATCAATATTCAATTTTCCAATACTTTATCTCGATAATAAAGTAAAAAAAAAATGTGAAATTCTGACCTAGTCAATAGAAACTGTCTATAATAATCTAAGGAGATCAAGCTTGTTTCGCTGCTCAAAAATGAAAATCAATCTTTGTGAACTTATCTTTATTGTTACGCCCATCTTGCCCAAAGCGGTCTATACACTGACGTAAGTCTACCGTCTGGTAAGACCTAGCTATCCACACCCCTTTACCCCCTTTTCCCTAGTCATGCTTCCGCAGCATCAAAGAGCGACGAAGAAAAAGGAACACACAATTCCCCCAAGCTAGAATCGATCCTGAGACTGATGAAGGAACTGCAGACTAGAAGAGAGAAGATTTAACCCTCCCCTCCCCGTCAACACCCTCTATCCTAACAACCCACTTTCTCAGACTTCTCGTCATCTCCTTCACTACTTGATTACCACTGTTCCAGGAAGAACAAGACATAGAGAAGTTAAAAATAAAAACTGATAAAGTTGGCGACAAGAGTAACTCTGCCTGCAGATACACTCAAGCTATCCTCTGGGTACACAAACATTTTCCCTCTCCTTTAATCCTCCCTTACCCCCCTTTTCTAACCCTTTCTATATTATATACAACACTGTCTTTTTAACCCCTCGACCATTCCCAACCCACTTTCTACCTCTTTTCCCACCAACATATCTATCCTACTAACCCCTTCCAGAAATGTTTCATTCCCTTCTCTTTCTCTCTACGTCTCCGTGCTTGGCTTGTCCTCATTCTCTACACGTGCAACTTGGTTATCTCTTTTCCTTCCTTCATCCCCATTCTTGCTTCCGTCTTCGTTTATTCTTCCTTCCTTGTTTCACTGATCTTGGTTCTTCGTCGCAGTCTTTAGGGGGGGGGTCTGAATTTAATTAAGCGCGCTAGTTGTAGAAAAGGGCAAAAGAGGGGGGCGTGGAGACGCGAGAAATGAGGGATGGCACCCAGCAGGAAGACAGCCTTGTGATGACGTCACGCCATCCCGAAAGAGTTTACAGTGTTGCCGGCACTCGTCTTCACTTACGACGTTGTCCACCCCGGTACCCCAAGTGGGGCGTACAGACAACTAGCAGGAGCGACTTGGACCGAGTTATTGTATTTCATAACGACGTTGCCTACCTGCGACTAAGCGGAAAGTTAAGATAGTATTTCTCATGTTAATATATTTACGTTTTATCTGGTGGGTTTTAAAAATAGGACATAACATTGAAACTAAAACTATAAATTAATAAATAGTTTTAAAAACAGTCTTACAATGTCGTAACGTTACTTTGATGATCTTAAAATTATTATTTTTTTAGAACAGCGTCTTACTACCCGTTTGGGTTATACGCTTATATACTAACTGTGCAAATGGTTTTAAGGCATTAGGAAGGTTATATTTAGAGGAAATGTACCCATATTTCCGTGGATAGAGAGTAGAAAATAATTTTACAAAAAAAAACACCTCAGTACACCCGATCGAGATTAAAACCTCCATTTCCCCGTTATCGGTTGTCTAGTCTATTACGAGAGTAGCGCGTTAGACTACGGGGTAACCAAAGCGGGTCATAAAATAGTTACAATGGTTTTTAGTAACTTCTATCAAAAAATGCTCCTTCTTTATAAATAACACTGTACATTTAAATTCTATGTTTTTCTGTAAATTCCTTGGACGATAATTTGTGTAAACAGACGCTGTGTGATAATAAATCCTGTTTTGTATCTCAACATCAGGACAAAAAGTGACTAACAGCCCTAAGTAAAAAACAAACACATTATTAAGGGCTTGATTTAAAGGGTAAAGATTGGTAAATTAACTTATAGGAGAAACCCACCTTTATACCTCTGAGATGAATCTCATTCGTATAAAACTAATCCCTTACGCACCCGGTTGAGAGTCAAACTTCAGATTAATAACGTTACTGGAAATAAAAAATAAAATAAAAAGTATGACGTGACCATCGATGAGGATGGAAGTGACGGACGATGATACCCAACCAATCCAAAGTGCTTTATGGCACCAATTGAAAGCTTCAAGGCTTCTTCGCCTTACCTCCCCAACCCCACCAAGTACTGACAGATGGGAGTGGTATGACGTCATAGATATTATTCATACGCACGTGTACTGAGTGATTTCATGTCATCATTGTGACTGGTTGAAGAAGGGGGAGGGTTGGCACCCTCACGCACTGGGGTGGTGGGGTGGTTGGGGAGAGGGGAAAGAGAGGTTATAACCCCCCACCCTTCTCCCTGTTGTTACTACCCTAACTTATCCTCTACTTGGTATTGTGTGTTAGCAGGGGCTGCCAATTGAAGGGGAATATAGATAGGCCAACTGTCTGTTTTTAGAAGGAAATCAATACTCGATGAGTGACTGACGCGGCTGTTTAGCAGCAGCTCGTCATTCATTGGTACACTATGTATGATTATTATTGTTATTGTTATTATTATTATTATTATTAGCACCACGTCTTACTACCCGTTCGGTTTATACGCACTTACGCTAATGTGTAATGGTAGGGTGATTGTGAGATGAAATGGAGGACCTACAGTTTAACGTGGAATCCGAACCACGGTGGAGGCCTGGCATTCCTCACATTCACAAGATGTCTTGTCAGAGGTGAAGGAAGGGTTTGGTAATCAGATAAATCTGTGCCGGGACCGAGGATTGAACCCCGGCCGCCAGCACAGAAGTCTGACACCTTACCCCTAGACCGCCAGGTCAGCACTATGTATGATGTTTTCCCATTTAATAGGGTTTGTCTAGAAAATAAAAATAAAACTAATTCATAAACAAATGCATTAAGTCCTCTAATTAAGGTGTGAGTGTAGTAGACATGAGATAAAGTCAGCGTTTTTTCATCAAAATATCGTAATTATTTGGTCAAAAATAAATCAAATATTTCTTCAGTATAGATAGAGAGTTTAATTTTTTCCCCGTGGTGATATCAAAAGTACTTAATTATCTGTCAAGGTTATCCTGGAATTTAATGACAAGTATTATCTTCATTTAAATAATTTGTTGCTTTGCTTATGACAGATATTCAAGAAAAGTTGTTTTCGTCATGTAAAGAAAATTAAACTATATATTTCCACGAGATCAATATGTTTTAATATCGGACAAAAAAATTACTATAAAAAACTGTGAAAACACTTAACTTTTCTCACGTCTACTGTATTCCAACCTTCAGTTTATAATTTGTTTCGAAGGTTTTCACGTGAGTTGTAAGGAACCCTGGAAGTCGAATGGTGTTAAGATACTATGTATTTTTTACACAAATGTTTGTTTTGATGATAATTAACTAGGCTTATAAACTTCTAGTGAAAAGAAAACTTAGAAAAAATAAAACATTTACGGTGTACAATATCTTACGAAAATAATATTTTTTAAATGCTTCTGTGAGCTAATGGTTTAAGGCGTCACTCTCATAATAGACTACAACCTAATTCTATACTTTTAATAAATATTTATTTTTCACTAAAAGAAACACAAATTACACGAACATTAATCATTGAAATAGTTTTTTAATTTATTTTATAAAAATAAAGACAATATTTGAAAAATGATAATAATGTTTTATCTTTGTATTTATTCTACTTCTAAAAAAAAATTTAAAATGTTTAAAATTAGTATAAGAAGATGTAAATGACACGCTTCTGTGAACGAATGGTCTGAGGTCTGGTATTAGACTGGCCTTCTGATGGTCCTCGAATCTCGGTGAGTCTACTGTGGGTGATCTTTTCTCTGTGGTTTTCCACTCTCCTTCCAAGCAAATGCAGGAATATCACCTCTATAATACCTCCTTTCTCATATCTACCACATTAGAGTTATTAACATATTAGCGTGTAAAACGAACAAGTAGTGAAACACAGCTATAAAAAAAATTGAGGTTTCAAAAAATTGTAAAGAAATGAATCGGGAAGTTTAATGTTTCTATAGTGTGTTAAACTAACTTCTTTCTTTATATAGTATGATTTTGGTAGGAAGAACAGAAGAATTTAGTTACTAAAGTTACTAAAACCATTTTAATATATTCATACATCAAATCATGCTATCTGCAACTGTCATTTTTGATAGATATCATCAATACCTATAAAATAACACAAATAATATAGTAAAATGTTAACAAATTTATCCGCAAGGAAATAAGTTTGAATTTTCTTTACTGTTCTTCCAACCAAAATCAGGGTATAGCTGTGTTTTACTAGCCTTTCGGTTTATACGCTTATGTACTAACTACACTAATGTGCTAAGGATTAAGAAGGTTTAATTTAGAGGAAGTGTATTCACATCTGCATGGAGGGAAAGTGGAAAATCCAACCTAAGTACACACGACAATGATCGAAACCCAATCTCCCTGTATTCATCAGTCTAGTTTATTACGAGAGTAGCTCCTTAAACCATGTGGTCATCAAAGCAGCATGTATTAAGCTTACTAACCTTTCAGGTTGGCTTCCTTCTATATATTTACAATAGATAATTTTACAATGTTTTCCAGATTGTTTTAGCCAGCATCAATGGGCACGCAGACTAAAAGTCAGGTTCATATAGTTTGTTTTGCCCACGAGGGGGAGGTTTGGGTTTGTATCCCAGCTGGATATAATGAATATGTTTTGGTCTCCAAAAATGGTTTTTCACTCTTCCTTCATGAAACACAGTCAATTAAATTGTAAGCCGTGTGTCCTGACAACGAATAAAACCTTTTTCACTTACTTGGGCAGCTACCTTAAGAGAAATAAATTATAAACATCGATATTAAATTATTTCAAAAAACGCGCGGACTTGGTTAAAACACGTGTTTAATAGCTTCCCGTGGTAAGTTGTTAGAATAAAGAATTTATTATTTGTTAAATCCTAGTTGCCTTATTCTAAAAATATCAATTTAAAAAAATATATAAATCTCTTCTAATTAAAGATTCAACCCAACATCATTTACAAGCTACGTAACAAAAATATCAAAACTTTTTTAAAAAATTGTTCATTTTATTTTGCTAAAAAACAACTTTGTGACCATGAAGGGTGGAGAGGAAGGAGGGAAGGATGGGGAGCATACACATTAAGATGTGAGAACTTTATAGACGCAAGTTGTTCGGAATCAACAAGTTTAACCCTTCGTAATAACCTTTCTTTTCTTTTTCTACAACTTACCCCTCTCTTCAACCCCTTTGGGTCTAAGAATTTAGAGGAAGGAGAAGTTTAAAACTTGTTCCTAGTAGAAGTGACTACAGAGAAGAAATACTTTGAAGCCCCCCCCTCTACAATCCCCCCCCCAAAAAGTTGGGGGCCTGAAACCTCCAACAAGCATGAACCCCTAATTACACTAACAAACCAAATGATCGATACATCAATAAATCAAGGGAAGCTTCAACACAACCAAGTTTTATACTCTTCGTGTATTCAGACGATGGTTTAACTTTAGATTTTCTCTTCTTTGAAACATATTTTATTTTTATTTATATCACAGCTCATCCCAAAGCCACTGATAGGCTGAAATGATTTATGTGAAAAAATGTTCACAAATACCCAAACCCGAGACTTTTAGATTTTATAATAGAGCTCTTATATACAGGGATATGTTACAAGCTTAGGAAGGAACCTGATAGCTCAGTTTGTAGAGATTTTATGAGTAAAGCCAGAAGTCTAGGATTCAAATCCCTCTTGGGGTAGACTTTTAAAACATGATATATTAATGATATTTTAATTTCATTATCAAGCCCCATTGATACTGCGATGGTTTCTAGATATCATTGATCTAATCTAAGTATAATAAACAAGGCAGGTGAATTTCAAGGGAAAAACTACAGCTTAGCTTGAATTGAGTGCTTATCAGAAGCCACACACATTGTGTAAAGAAGTTTAAGCTCAGCACCTTAGTCTAGGAGCTGAATTTCATCACCAAACTCTAAGTATAATTCACTAGCCCCTTCCTAAACCCACAATTAATTTTTAAATTGCAAAATACATCAATTTTACGTCTCTCACAATAAAATATTAATATTTTTTTGGTAGTATCCAAATGATTTACCGAGCGTAGCAATGTTTGTTTTAACTTGACCATTTGGCATCTCATCTGGCTGTCTGTCAATGTCTTTCTTCTACGATAACTATCAAATGAGTGGACCAATTTTTACTAAATTTGGAAGAAACCTTAAGTTAAACGATGTATGTGCAGTACAAGACATAGTTTTTCAATATGGCTATTCGTTTCAAAAATGGCATCCACTTAAAGATTTTTCGCTTAGTAGTTAATATAAAGTGGATTTAATTTAAAATTATAAGCAATTGATTGATTACCTGGATTGCAATCTATTTTTTATTTTTACAGCTATTGCAAGCTTGGCTTCTTAAACATCGTAAAAAGTGATTATACACTATGAACGATATATATATAAATATGTATGTATGTATGTATGTATGTATATATGTATGTATATATGTATGTATATATGTATGTATATATGTATGTATATATGTATGTATGTATGTATATATGTATGTATATATGTATGTATGTATGTATGTATGTATGTATGTATGTATGTATGTATGTATGTATGTATGTATGTATGTATGTATGTATGTATGTATGTATGTATGTATGTATGTATGTATGTATGTGTGTATGTATGTATGTATGTATGTATGTATGTATGTATGTATGTATGTATGTATGTATGTATGTATGTATGTATGTATGTATGTATGAATGTATGTATGTATGTATATATGTATGTATGTATGTATGTATATGGTTTCAATTTTTCTGTCTAACTTTATCACCAATGAAAAATATCAACCTCGATACGATACTAACATGGAGGGAGCGATGTATACAGTTCACTAAATCATTGCAGTTTTTTTTTAAATATTTCTGTACCGAATTAAATTAAATTTCGCTCCAGTAGTTGCGTTAGGTTTAATTTTCTACACATATTAGTTTCAACAATTCTTAAATATTTGTCATTAGCATGGTGCCATTTGTTGACAAACGTTTTAAATTAAAATAAAAAGTTCTCATCAGATAACTAGATGCCCATGACAAAATATATTCAAGAACAAATTATATTAATACATGTAGAAATTTAAACTGAATGTATATAGGAAAGTAATATTTTATTTGTTTTGTCCAAATGTTTTATTTTTATGTAAGATCTACAACAACAACTATTTTAACTCACGGTTCCTCACACTTCATTCTAAATGTGTCATGTTAGGTGAAGATGTAAAAAAAAACCTTAGCTAAGAGCAATGTTTTTAAGGTTTTTATAGCAAAACCTTTTTTGACCAAAATAAATAAAATATTTCCCCAATATAAACAAATCGTTTAATTGTTTTCACATTTTGATATCAACTGTTCTTAAATATCTATAAAGGATGTCCTGTAAAACTTTTCTTTATTTAAAAGTTATCTCATCTTACGCCGCTAGGCTTTACTGGAGAACAATTATCAATAAAATATTGATATAAAAACTGCAACAACACTGCCCTCAACTCATGTTCCCTACACTCTCACGTTAAGATACTAGACGATTTGCAAAATAGATTCAAAATCACCAAGTTGACAACATCGTATATACTTCTGCTGGGTGTGGTTTTCTACTAAGCGATATCCTCCAATGTTTTCTTCGACCGAACTAGGAATTTCCTTCTTAGTTTCCTTCTTTACTTTATAACGCCTTTTTGTAGTTCTTCTCTTGTCCGTCTTTCAGACTTGGTCAAACCACTTGATTGAGTTTCGTTCCACAATGGTCTTGTAAACTGGTCTAGTACGCAATAGTAAATCCAATGAATTGATTCCTCATTAGATATATTATTTTTCTTACTATCTACGTTTCTTAAAATGTTCATCTGGTAGTAGAGTCTTGGTCATCGATATAAGGGGACTTGAAGGAAATACAGTATTAACGTGTTTTTTTTAAATAAAATTATTATTATTATTATTATTATTAATTTTACGTGACCAATTGTAATTTAATAAATGTAAACACTAAATATTGTTAACTGCATTTTTATCTTGTTAGATTAGTTAAACCTCCATAATGTTGATAATTTAATATATTAAATATATGCACATAGCGTATATGACACACAAATGTGTATGTATGATTGTTTTTTCTTTCCTCTATTTATCTTTGCTTCCTGCATTTATTTATATCTTAATATTATGTCCATTTAATATACTTAATAATGTAAGGATTGTGTTTAGTATTAAAAAATGTTGGTAGACACATTATTCATTTTTAACTGTAATATTAATAGTACATTATACATTATTATTAAATGGGTAAATCTAAAACCAAAAGTCACTAGCCTTAAATTCCCCAAATAAAGAGGAAATTATTATCATTTTCCTTCTTTGCAACCGAAGCTAGACCTATAAGGGTGATACCAGAGAATAATTACGTAAAGCACACTCTTACCCCAAGTATTTTGACATAAATATGTATGTTTTTATTCTCAAACTATCCTGTTCTCATTGGGTAAATCTAAAAACAAATAATGTTTCACACTCTAACAAAAACATTATAAAGAGTAATTTAGTAATTGTTTGTAATTAAAGAAATATATATAATTGAAGAGGAAATTAAAACTAACATTAATTAATAACTATTAGAATGGTTGAGGAGGGGTTGTTGAGAATCACCCCTTTCCCCCTAAGTAGTCTGGTCACAAAGTGACACGTGACACTGGAGGAAATGGCGTCATTGTACTCGGTGGCTCAGTCACGCCTCTACCCGTACAGTATTATCAAACACCATCACAGTGAACGACTTCTCTTTATTTATATGGTTTTTCAATCTTCCCACACGCAAATGATTTAATTTAATTATGTTTAACTTTTTTATGTGAAGGGAATGTTATAAGACTGGTTTTGATGTTTTTTGTTATCAATTTATCTATATTTTGCTACTTATAGAACCAAACCAATGTAATGTAAATATTCTTGGATATTGTATTTAAATAATTGATAAATTTAAATCATTTCAAACAAATTTAATAACAAAAAGTATCTCTTTTTCATAGTAGTATATTAATAAAATAAATTTTAAGAAAATACAATCCCAAATATAAGTAAAAAAGAACATTTTTATTTAACTTTTCCTCACTTTCCGTCGTGTCTACTCACACTTAACCACACTTATGGGCTAGGGCTGAGAAAAAATATATAATTTAGAGTAAATTAACTCGTACTTGCGTTAAAGTAGAGTAGTAAGCTTTTTAAATATAAAAAAAACAAGCTCCGTACTTTGAGCCGGGATTCGAGCACAATCTTCCCCTTAATCCAATATACTCTTTTGATCGCATTAACACTAATAAATGTGTTTATAAATTTTTTTTAGTGATATAACAGAATGGCTGTAGTAGAATAGTTATTTAAAAAAAATAGTAGGTCAAATAAACAAACACATTTAAAGTGGAGATGTAGGGAAGGCAATAAAAGGTAAGTGTTTTTGCAATTTCTATAGAAAAACATTTATTTGGCCAAAATTAATATATTAAAAAAATGCTCTAGTAGAATCACAGAGTTTAATTTTTTTTTCACGTGGTGATATCAACAGTTCTTGAATATCTCTCAAGGGTGACCTGGAATTTAATGACAACTTTTTCTATTTTTTTTAAAAAAAAGTTTGTCATTTAATGCCGCTATGCTCTTTACAGATATTTGTTTCATCAACTGTTGATTTCACTACGTGAAGAAAAATTTAATTCTGTATTTCTATTGGATTAATATTTTATTTGTATTTGCTAAAAAAAAATGTTTTGATATAAAAATTGCAACATTGACCCTTTTCTCACGTCCGCTACACTCCCACCTTAAGCAATTCTAATTCATCAGACGACAGAACCACCCTTTCAATCATTCAGGTGAACACCTATATCATTGGCCCAAGAGGTTTGAAACTGGAAATGCTAGCGCACGGATAGTTTCAATTTGTATGCAAAGGGGTTGTGGTTGTTTATTACTAATACTGTCCATAGCAAACCAAGGTACTTTACTCTAATGTTGTGCAGTCGTCCCTGTATGCAATATTAAGCACATCAGTCAGCTCCACGCTACGGGGTCCAACTCCAACAGTCACCTGGTGAGTTAAGGTCCTTTATATTAGGTCAAGAGAGAAGCAGATTGATTGGAATTGCCACCGATCTTCATTTTATTTAAGAGGGGTGAGAATGGTAGGCGTGTAATTATAAAAAAAAAATTGGGAAGGTGTTTAACGTGAACTTTCTGAGCTAACTTATTATATCAACGCCACGACTTGCAAACTAACATAAAGTGGGATGGTAGGGATTGCGAGTTAAAGGTAGTATTTTTTCAATTTTTATAGCAAAAAAAACCTTTTTCCAGCAAAATAAATAAAATACTCCCCCAGTAGAAAACATAGTCAGTTTTCTCCCATAGCGATAATAATAATAATTGTGCGTTTCTAGTCTACATCACTCGTAGTCCAGTTTGTGGAAATATTGGCTAGTACTAATGTACCGTTTTCCAAGGTACGTACAAATGTACTAATCGTACATCCTTTCCGTGGAGGCTATTCCCATGTCGAGATGATGGCGATAGCGAGTATGGAAGGTGTTGAACTAGTGGAAACACCTAAACCTAACTTAAACCCAATTAACCAAAACCTGGTGACCGTAGGGCTAGTTACAATTTCAGGCAAAAAACACCCGAGGTACCGGGCGGGAATAGAACCCAGTCCCCCCTAGGCTTTTATCCAGGTGCACTGACCACTACACCAGGGGTCCAGTTACATATAACGATGTATGGTTGTGAAATCTGTGAAATGAAGAAAGCTGACAGGAGAAAGATCGATGCATTTGGTCTTTAGTGATGACGATGACTACTAAGAATACCTTGGATTGCCAGAATCAGATATAAGGATGTCTTAAATCTCGACTGAACTTACAAAGACGAATAAGAATCATAGAGCTTAGCTTTCTTCACATGTTGAATACCTGTAAATGTTGTTCTATAATTTGATGTGAACTTATCCTCTTTATTTAAAAAGTTTATCAGTGACAAATATGCCAGAACTGTTGAGTTTACTATATGTATAAAATTAAACTCTACGTTTCTAATGAAGAAGTATTTTACTAACTTTGTAAAAAAAAAACAATTGTTCTCTATGTAAAACCACACAAACGCTGTCCTTTTCTAGCGTCTCATTACACTCTACCCTATCTCTTGAACAAAGAAGACACTCATAGCCCCGGGCTATTATTACTTCTATTTAAAACGGAAGGCCTCAATTTACGCAGTGATAGTAATTTTCCTTTGCCGTGTAAGGGAATGAACACAGGACGTCTAGTTCAGTATAGAGACGCAACACTGACTTAACTAAGGTGTCAGGCTATAGTTTTAGAGTAACAAACCATAAGGACATGAGATCTGGATGTGCCTCTGTCTCTCAACCTTTTTCTCCCTCTTTTTTCTCTCTTTCTTTCTCTCTCTTTCCTAAATGTAGTTTATAGAATATACCTAAAGCTAAGGTCACACTAGGTCCGTACTCAGGAGTAATTTTGCTATGCCGTATACGGCCGGCCAAACACGGTCAAAGAAACGAAGCCCTATCTAATGTGAGCAGTCACATTGGTGACGAGAGACACTGCCCCGTACACGGTAGAATTTCACCGACCACTTGCCGAAATCAAACAAGTTTGTTTGTTTTTTTCGGCCGTATTTCCCAGTGCTCTGAATGTTCTCTACTGCAGCAGAGGAAATATTTTTTTTTATAAAAACATCAAATATTTTAAAATACACGATAATTTTAATTCGAAATGGTTGATTGGGATAATTTAATAACATGATAGTCCGAAAGGAGAGTATTGGAAAAAGGGAAAGGACACAGAAAAAAACCATTCCCGCTTTAAATAGTAAATTAAAAATTATTTCGTACAAAATGAACAACACAATTAATACTATCACGATATTAATTCTACAAGTCATATAAAATATATTACCTTATTCATTTATGCGTCTTTCCAAATGAGTATTTTCACATTTCTGAATAAAACAATTCAGTGATAGTCTTACGATATTAATAGTGTCTCATTTTAGTATATTTTAAGGGTAGGGGGCCGTGTCCCCCTGTTATCCTTCTCACTCCCTCACTTATGACGCCCATAGCTAAAACATTGTAATTTAATATATTCGAAGGTGTGCACCCTAAGAGATGTTTTACTTTGATATAGGTTTATTTATTGGGAGTATGACGTCTCAAACCACTTAACCGTCACTTAAGGTAGCTCAAAAAAAAGAATAAAATATATATTCATCACACATTACCTAAGTAAATAAGCCATTAGCTGGGCACCGGTTATGCATGAAAGGGGATTTAACAAGAACTTGATGAACTTTCGCGTGTTCTTACTATAATCGTATTTGTAAGAAAAATTAAATGTTTTTTTTTTTGCACTATCTTATTTTCTGTAAACTGTTAATTTAAAAATAAAAAACATTTATTCTTATATCGATAGTTAATCGTTCGTCTTGTTTCGCAATTTCAACACAATAAACCTGGTAAAGAGTGAAACCTACGATTATTCCCCACACACTTGTTTATATTTCCAAATTTAAAATAATCCAACGATACTAAAAAGAACCTTAACGTCAAATGTAGTAAATCAAGATATGCATCCACATATTATGCAGTTTCCAGGGCTATATTCGGAGGGAGGTGTAAAGGGGTTGATTGCATCCCCCTCCCAACCCTTTCCTCCATACACCCCCCCTGTTCATTTATACGCTCCGCTTATCACCCATTATTATACTCAACCCCTTCCAATCCTGTGTAACGCATGGCTAATCCGCTCAGTTGACCAATCAACTGCAATTACGTCTCTTGGTTGTCTGTACGTGGCCATGTGTGTGTGTGTGTGTCTGTGTTTGTGTGTTGTGTATTATTCACATATGACCATGTTACGTATTACACATCTAATTTATCGAACATTTATAGGTATAAAATTTTGTTTTTATAAAGTATTACAAGTTGATCGCGTGCATCATGGACATTATTGAATGAATAAACGATATATGATATTAAGGTTTGTTAAAAAGTGTGTATGTGTGTTTTGAGTAGCCAACTTATTTTTAATTACACATTTAAAGAGATAGTATTGTAATAGTAAAATATGATTTTTTACGTTCTTTGTGTTACCGAAACCATAAAATTAACTTTATAATTCGGTCTCTGCACCTAGATAAAAAAAAGAGAGAGTTTGTTGAAGGTTGTTTAAACTTTATATTTAGAAGTTATACGGCCTAACTTCGTGCAAAATTTGAATTATGACCTTATCTAAGCAGCCACAGCACTATCACACTCATACACCAATGAAATAAATGGTACGGCGCACCGCACAGACTTTACCTTTCTTTCTATAAACTCGTAAGATTTCTGAACGGAATAGTGTAAGAAGGCAAGATTGCCGTCAAGATTCACCAAAATTTCTGTTTTAAATATTATATTTTTATTTTTAAAGAATTAATGTCCTCATTTGTATTTTTGGCACAATAAAAAAGATTAATATTGGGTCCACAAGGGTCAACACTTCGTATTAAAATTTCGATTTCCGGTTAAAATTTTAACATTTTATTAAGTGTTGCACATCATCAAGTCATCGCATTGATATTTAATTATTCATTTCTACATTTTGACCAATAAAAAATGTAGATATTGACTATTGAGTCTAAAATGGAGATAGATCATTGCTGTACAAACATTTCTCCTAAAAGGTTTAAGGAAAAATAACATACTTTTTTTAGATACTTACTTATATTTAATTAAATTACCCTACGACATTGGAGAATTATTGAGTTAAGACTTAAGTAGTATATATTTACAAATAAAGCTCACAAAATTGTATTAATATATTTACAAATATCTCATAAACTATTGCTTTTATAAAAAAATATGTCAAATAAAAGTTTTTTATTTCTAATAGTCCTGCAAATTTGCAATGATAAGTTGTTTAGTATCTCAAATAGTTGTGGAGATACGGAAATTAACGCTTCTGTAAAGTACCCTAAAATCATTTTCATGGGAAAATGGAAATATCAAAATTATTTATAATCTTAATCAACGCCTAGATACGAATTTTAAACAAAATCGTTGGAGAAGATTTTGAGAAAACCTATTTTTTCTCTTTTAGACCGTTATAAAACTACTCTTAATTCTAAGTTTTAATAAACACACAGACAGACGGTATTGCAAAGAATATTTTTTAGGGTTCTTGGGGTCATGAGACGTCGACATCCATCAACATTTCAGGTTAGATTTTTTTTACGGTCGTAATACTTAAACTTAATGTCCAAAAAGTTTAAAAAATATATATAATTGCGTATAGATTGAAAGTTATTGATTTTATAAAAATATGTTTCGAATAAAATATTTGTATTATAAATATATATATACATATTTGTAATGCTAAGTAATTTCATATCTCAAATAGTTTCGGACATATTATAAAAAATGTTAATTTACGCATCAGACCGGAGCCCTTAAAGCAATTTTGCCGAAATATTGAGGGTAGCCATTTTGTTTGGAATATTTATTAATGTTTATAAATGAAATTTAATCAAAATCGTTAGAGCCGATTTTAAAAAAATTGACTTTTTCTCTTTTTGCCCTTCAGTAAACTACCCTTAACTTTAAGGGTAAATATCCAATTCCAAAAACACCTCGGGGAAACCCTATTAAAACCCTAGATATCAAGTTTTAGCTCAATCGGTAAAATAGTTTAGGCTCTAGTTGAAGGTACAGACAGAAATTCAAAAACCACTTTTTCGGATTCAGGGAGTCATGAAACGTCAAGATTCATCAAAATCTCGAGTTGGATTTTTTTGACGATCCCAATACTTTCTCTACCTGTAAGATAGAGAGAAAGTAAAAATTAAAAGAGAGGAAATAAAACTAAAAGTGCCTTTGGCACGCCTGTTGTTTATGTGCAAAAAACCCTTCCTCTCTTCCTCTGACGAGTAAATTCACTCGCTCTATTATTCGCACCTGGACAGCATTGCCTATTATCTCAAAATTACCTTTTCTTTGTTTCCTAATCTAGGTATACAAAAGCTTCAACGTACATTTTTTTAAATACTTAATGGCAGGAAGATTAATAATAGCCATTTTTCGTGAATAGAACAAATAATCTGATTTGTAAACGATTTAAATAAAGTTGTTTATAAAAAATCTATTTTTAAGAATTATTTAAGAATCCATGGTTTCTTTTTCAATGTTATGCCTTTAAATCCTACCAAATGAAACGTAAAAACACTAACCTGATATATCCTATCATGACATACTCTTACGTCACATGTATGCAACGTCTTTAGTATAATAATTAGAAAGTATTTTAGGTTGTGTCTTAACATCTTATTTACTGTCTGTCTATGTCTTGAACATGTAGAGAAATTGAAGCACTCTCCGATAAGGTGGTATAAGACGAGAAAAAAGGATCGGACAGAAAGTAGAAGGTTATTTTCCAGGACTCTAGGTCGTGGGAAGGAGAGGGTTTTTTTTTACTCTCTACAGGACATCGCTGTGGAGGAAGAAGGTAAGGGGGAGGAGGGGGAGAGGACAAACGAGGCGAACACTGGCATAGAAGGATAACGTTCTCTTAGAGAACCAAGGGGAGATTTTCAANAACGAGAGAAGCTTCAGTATAAAAAAAATAGAAAAGTCTGTAAGGACAAAGAGCAAGGGGGAGATATAAAAGTGCAAAATTTGATCCATTAGATAAAAAGAGATTAACTCCAACTGTATAAAAATTATGTATGAGCATACAAAGGGTAATCCTATTGATTTTTTTTTATTTCGGTGCTAATAAGAAAAAATTTGTTTCTTTAAGTTAGATCAAACACTTGTCAACTAAGTAAAGCCTCACCTCTTTGTCTTTAGGAACAAATATGGTAAAAATAAATTTAAAAAATTGTCTAACAATATATCTCAGTAGCCGGAGAGTTGGTCAACAGAATTAGAGGTCCCAACTTTGGTTCCTGGTAATGCCGGATATTACCCATCTCATTGGCGCAGTCAGCTAACGCACTAGTTTCGTGTTGAGCTAGATTGCCGAGTACGTGGAGACTGAGGTTAGAATCTCACTCGGGTGAAATGGGAGTGGTTTTTACTAGATAGTTTTTCACTCTCCCTCCACGCAAATGCGGGCTTACTTCCTTTATATTCAACCTTCTCAACCAATTTAAAATTTAAATTGGTTGGTAAAATTAGTAAATTTGATAAATACTCTATGTTGTGTTATAAAATTAAAAACCTTCCTTTATCTTAGCATCACGTTTTACTACCCATTCGTGATATACGCCTATGCACTAGTTACACTAATGAGTTAGGGACGAAGAAGGCTGAGTTTAGAAGAAATGCACTCGTATTTATGTGACGAGAAAGAGCGAGGAACCATTTAAATAAAATCCACCACATCGGGGATCGAACCATTATTTCCGCGTCATCGGAAGTATAGTCTATTGCGAGAGTTAGATCATTCCTAAAATGTTTTATATTAGAGTTTTATTTTAGATATAGAAATTCAAAGTTTTTAAATTAATATATTACTGTCATTTTATAGTTTAAATTCTTATATATTTTTAAGTACATACATTTTTACCCAAGGGCTATTTAACATATAGTAGGAACAATCGTATATGACAATTACGAAAGCTATTTAATATTTTCATAAGTCAAGAATTTTTTTTTAACCACCACGTACTACTACCTGTTCATGTTATACGCATATGTAATAATTATGCTAATGAGTTAAGAATTAATAAGGTTGAATTTAAAGGCAGTGTACCCATATTTGCGTGGAGAGAAACTGGACAAACATTTAGGAAAAAAACTCTTTCAGTAGTTAATGTACATGTTATCATATTTGATAAATATTATCAATACCTATTTTATTTCTAATTTCTTGTCTTACTACCCGTCCAGGTTTTACGCCCATGTACTAATTAATTAATTATGATTATTATTATTATTAGTACCGCGTCTTACTACCCGTTCGGGTTATACGCCCTTACGCTAATGTGTAATGGTAGGGTGATTGTGAGATGAAATGGAGGACCTACAGTTTAACGTGGAATCCAAACCTCGGTGGAGGCCTGGCTACTAATTAATAAGTTAGGAATTTATAAGGTTTAATTTAGAGGGGATGCACCACAATTTGCGTGGAGAGAAAGAGGAATACCATTTAGAAAAAACCACCATATGTGCACCCGACAGAGTTTAAACCACGATCTACCCGTCCTTAGCAGTCTAGTCCAACAAGAGAGTAGGGCACTAGACCATGGGGCCACCGAAGTGGGTATCAATACCCATTAAATAAACACTACACCGTACAGAATTTCCCAATTCTTTACCTAAAAATGGAAATATTTACTTAATACTCGTAAAATATGTGCAACGTAATAATCTAATAATAATAATAATAATAATAATAACAATAATATTTATCACCGCGTCTTACTAACCGTTCGGGTTATACGCTTTAAGTACTAATTACTCTAGTAGATTAAGAAATGGGAAATTTAAATTAGAGGAAGTGAACCCGCATTTGCGTGGAGGGAGAGTGGAAAACCATTTAGGAAAAACCACCCCCAGTTCACCCGACCGAGATTCGAACCTTGATCTCCCCGTCTTCAGCTGTCGAGCTCAACACAAGCGCGTTAGCCAACTACGCCACCGAGGTGGGTGTAATAATATACATTGTTGCAGAAACATAACATACAAAATAGCCTCCCA
Source organism: Timema douglasi (assembly GCA_901482245.1). Classification (NCBI taxonomy): domain Eukaryota; kingdom Metazoa; phylum Arthropoda; class Insecta; order Phasmatodea; family Timematidae; genus Timema; species Timema douglasi. Next base: position 41,010 of record CABEEJ010001811.1, on the reverse strand, counting down.
TTTCTCCAAAGAACATGAATGAAATAATATAGACTGTTACAGAAACATTCGGTAAAGAAGAACATCTACGTCCACCAAAGAGCATAAAAATCAACTCCTCCGTTTAAAGAATATATTTGCTTATAGATCGGACATTACTGGTTTTATAAAAATACATTTCAAATAAAAGGTTTTTATTTTGTATAGTTCTACAACTTTTTATTGACAAGTTATTTCATATCTCAATAAGTGCTGGAGATATTCTCAAATTTAGAAATGTATGCACATGTAAGGAAACCTAAGTCATATTAATGGAAAAACGAGATGGAAAATTTGGTTTGTAATACTAAAAAAATGCCGAAATATAAATTTTAATCAAAAGTATTAGAACGAAATTTGAGAAAATCGATAATTTCGCTTTTACCCTTAATTTTAGAGCTAGAAAGCCAAGTCAAAATCATTCCTTTAAGAAAATTTATGGAAATCTTAAATACCAAGTTTTATCCCAATCGCTATAAATGTTTCAGCTCTAAGCCAATATACAGACACTCACAGACAGACGGCAC
>CABEEJ010001811.1:0-40356 GCA_901482245.1 Timema douglasi | reverse complement strand
TTTTTTTTTTTTGCTGATCACAATACTTTTTCTCTCTAAGGTGTAATGAGAAATTAGAAACATGAATATATAATCTTAACCAAAACAAAAATAATAACGTGGAAAGCGCAGTTTCAAACTTTTGGGTAAAAATAAATGTTCACGCATGTTTATACATATATATATATGTTTATACACATATATATGTTTATACAAATATATATTTCTTATTTTATTGTTTGCCCCGTTCCTACACCAAGTGATCATATACCTGGAAATGTTATATTCAAGTGTTGCCAACAACGGGTATTTATATTTCCCCACAAGCGCAAAAATTACGAATGTAAGGTCATTTCTTCTAGTATGCGCCAGGCAGACATTTTGGATGTTGGCGCCAGGATTAATGGGTGAAAGTGTGGGTGAATCTGGGCGGGAACGGAGCGAAATGGGGGTAGGGTGAAAGGGATTGTGGGTAAAAAAAAAAGAAGAAAGAAAGTGAGAGTTTGGGTAAAGGACAGAGAAGAGGCGTTTTGGGACACTATCGAAACGTGAAATACTCACCGATGTCTTAAAAGTACAGGTTGATCGAATTTCAAGATTATCTTTGCATAGATACATACATATGTAAATATATATATATAGATGGATAGATATATATAGATAGATAGATATAGATAGATAAATAGATATATATATATATATAGATAGATATAGATAGATAGATAAATATAGATAGATATAAATAGATAGATAGATAGATATAGATAGATATAGATATAAATAGACAGATATATATATATATGCATATAAATATACATATATGTACTAGCGGGAAGCATTTATAGAAACTTGCTATACGGCATTGATTTAATACGTATGCTGGTTGTAAGTGTAACTTAGTGTTATGGACCTGGTTCAACCCTCATTGAGATGGTTTTGTTGATATTTTCCACGTCTAGATTTATTGAGGACTTGTAGTAAGAATGTTTCTCAGCTTACTACAAGTGAGGTATATATTATTCGCAAAACCCACCTTATGTTTTACACACATCTAGTAAAAAATATTTTTATTAATAACTGTAAAAAAAACAATAAAAGATAGGAATATTTATGTATGAAACTATTTGGTCCTATCGTTGTTTAACACTGAATATTTTTTTCGATAATTGCAATACATTAGTGTTCATTAAAACAAATATTTCTTAAAATATAATTTTAGTACAGATTTGCTAGTAAATTTTTAAATTATTACACCCATAAGGATTCTAGTGTGTACCTGCCACTATCTTAGGCAAGCTTAAAATGAACTCATTGATATAGTTTTTAGCCTTACATTTTTACTTTCTCTTGACACTTAAAATAAAAAGTAGCCATAATGTGATCGTTAAAAAAATATAACTATAGATTTTGATAAATGTCAACGTTTCATGATCCCAGAAATCAAAAATGTTGTTTTCTCAATGCCGTCTTTCTGTCTGTCTGTCCGTACCTTGGGCTAGAGCTGAAACTATTTTACCATTTGGGTTAAAACTTGATATTTGGGATATTCATAAAATCCCCCTGATGGGTTTTTGGTGTTATATAACCATAAATGTAAGGGTAGTTTACTGAAGGGCAAAAAGAATAAAGAAAACTTATGAGTTTTTTTAAAGTAAATATATATATTTTAAGATGAAATTGGGATAAAATCTGTGCAATGGACATACCTTTTATTATAAAATAATATAAAGGTGATAAATAATAATTTTCTGCAATTTTCAAGGATAAATTTTGCACTTCTTTGATCAAAATGAACTATCGGGGGGAAAAAATAGTATCAACCTTTAAACATTTTTTTAAACAAGGTAATGAAATAAAATCTTCGCCTATAACCCGAACAGTTAGTAAGAATTGGTGTTAAAAAAATTAAAATGCTTAAAATAATAAATAATAATAATTGTTTAGTAGTTTTGAAGGTTCAGAGCTTCAACTCACATAAGAAATTCTATACTGTGTTAGGATATTTCCTATCAAATAAGTGTTGCCTTGAGATACTATTGAATTTTTTCATACCTTCACTATCATTTTCTCGACTAATCTTTTTTACTGCTAGTTAATTAAATTTTTTTAAATGTACATGAAACCAATTTGATTTTTTTTTTTAGGATGGCGAACTTTTTCTTTTCAAACATACAAAAATATGCAACCAGCCTTTCAGATCTGGCAGATAGATTGCCTATACAAATTATATCACAGTTCTAAGATTTCTAGAGAATACATTCCTGTAATGCCCCAACTAGTTGATCAAATGGCTTATTGACGATATCAAAGTTTCCCGGCGACTGGGAGGTCAGGCCTAGACTTCCGGTTCGGTGTACTAAAGCATTGTTTTTTTTAATTTATTTATTTTAATTATTTTTCACGAAAATATAGATACACTTCCTCTAAAATATTTCTTCCACATTCCTAGCCCATTAATGTCAATATACGGTGAGCTCTGATGTAGGGATTGAGAGTTAAGGGCAGGTGTTTTTGCAGTTTTTATATCAAAGCATATTTTGGTCAAAATAAATAAATATTTATCTGGTAGAAGTAATGTTCTTCACATTGTGATAGAAATGGTTCTTGAATATCTATCAAGGGTGTCCTGATTGGCCCTTTTCATCTGGCGTGGAAATGCAGGGCCATGGTAACCAATAGATTTCTTCAAGAATTTTGATTGTTTTGAAGTTTCCTTTTCGTAAATGTTTTGTTCAAGAATAAAAGCATGTTGATCAAGTTATACTTTTTATAAACACACGTCCTCAATAACTTTAACAGTGATCAAATATCGATAAAATTGACATTTTTCAATAGAAAACTTCTGACTTCATAACAAGAAATAAGAAAATGTAACAATTAAAAAACACCGATACATTATCTTAGAAGGGGTGTTAAAAATATTAACATAATAATTTCACTCGTTCTCAAGAAAACTGATATTTCCAAACGTATGATTTTTTCCGCAAGACCGGTCCGGTATCTAGTGCCATCTACTGTTTCCCTGATACATCTGTTCTTGTTGGCGTGGAAGGATACCTCGGCAGGGCCAAGGGCCTTGATGACGGATTTTCCTATCGTTTAAAAAGTTTATCATCTAATGCCACTATACTCATGGCAGATATTCAACATCTGTTGATATCACCATGTGAAGAAAATTAAACTCTATGTTTTTACTGGAGCAATATTTTAGTTATTTTTCTCAACAACAAAAATTGCTATAAAATCTGAAAAAGCACTAACCTTTTCTCTGGTTCTTTAAATTTCTACATTAAGAAGCGATGCACCTCCATAATTAATTTTTAAGCGCACTTTATTTTCAATCATCTTAGTGTAAAATGTCCCTGTATTAAAATTAAACCTATTAATTTCTCGCGACCCTAGCCTTTGGGGTGAGAAATTATTCTGATCTTTAAAAATAATAGAATTCGATATCTTGAAGGAAGCTGACCCACTGAATCGGAAAAAATAGTTTTGGCGTTGCCGACTGTTTGTCTGTGTATCCGTATCTCCACCCAAAACCGAAACTATTTCATCGATGGGGTTAAAACTTAGTATTCAGGGTTTGCATATGGTTCCACCAAAGAGCTATACAAATTAAATATTCAAACCTAGAATTAAGGGTAATTTACTTAAGGGATACAAAATAAAATATATACATTTTTTTAAATCGGCTCTAATGATGTTGATTAAAATTCGTATCTAGGCTGTTTTTAACAACACAATCAAAAAAAATCTCCTACTATAATCATATCTCCTCAAATTACTGAGATACGAAATAGCTTATCATTAAGATTAAAAATATAAAACTTGGATTTGAAATATATCTTTATAAAAACAATAGTTTCCGATCTATTTGCACGTAAGTATCAATTGTCTGATAAATTGATTGTTTTGTGCAGCACTGTGCTTTGATGAACCAAGATATTAGGCCCATATTTATCTCAATATGTTTATGTAAAATACTAGAATATGATTCACTTTTTATTCCGTGTTTCTGCTACAATGTATTGTATTTAGTTTCAGGAATCCTACAATTTTTAAGTAAATTTTTCCATTTCCAGATAAGGGAGAGAGAAAGTCAGTGTGGTCATTTGTAGCATTTTCTAGCAATAAGAATAATACAATAATATCAGCGATATAATTTCCACTGTTTAGTTTGATTTTTATTAAAAATTAACCCAAGACGAATCTAAAAAATTGACAAAAGATGTTATTACAACATAACACATTTGTATAATATGACGTCGAATAGAACAGCTTGATTTTTAAAATAAAAGTGTTAGAAATTTTTAAAAAAATTAGGAAAATTTTATTTTGAGAAATTCTCTTTGAAATTGAAACATTTTGTTTACATTTCATAAATGTCTACCTATAGGTAACATTATGGGGGTCATCTACCAGAATGCCGACACGTGTTGACCTTAATGAATCTCATATTTAATAAGTGTTTTTTTTAAACAACCTGTCTTACTACCCGTTTGGATTGTACGCATTTGACTAACCACGCGAATGTGCTAGGGATAATAAAGGTTGAACATGAGAGGAATTTTACCCTCATTTGTGGGGGGGATAGTGAAAAACCATTTGAAAAAAATACACTTATCTTTGATCTTATGGGTGAAAAATGTGGGAAGGGCAACTGCCCCACTTTCTTCTTCTTTCCTCCTCGGGTGCACCCCTGACTCAACAGACAGTAGAACAATGCCCCCTGAGAGTCATAAATATAATTTCGGTGATTTAAAGAGACTATTGTTTCCACATAAGTTATTATCCAGTTTATAAATATGTGTCAATGGCAGGACCTAATCGTTAAGGTGGAATGGAAGAGTCCGCTAATAAGGGTCAGTGGTTTTTCAGTTTTTATTGGAAACGTTTTTTGGCTAAAATAAATAAATATTGCTTCAGTAGAAGCAGAGAGTTTAATTTTCTTCATATGGTGATATCAACAGTTGTTTAATATCTGTCATGAGCATGGCGGAATAATCTAACAAACTTTTAAAATGAAGAGAAAAAGTTGTTATTAAATTTCAGGACACCATCGAAAGATATTTAAAAAAAAAGGTTAGGTTTACCATGTGAATAAAATTAGGTCTAGGTTTGTACTGAAGCAATATTTTATTTTGTCCGAAAAAAATACTTTGCCATAAAAACTACAAAAACACTGACTTTTACACACGTCCCCTTCTATTCCACTTTAAGGTAATTTGACCATCAATATTTTTATGTACATTTTTAACAAAGTTTATAATTATATACTATAAATAATTATTCAATGCTTTCAAATCATTGAAGTTAACGAGCTATAAGAGGTCAAACACTCTATTTTATGATTTTCGTACGTACAACTGTTAAGTTAAATTAATTAATATATGGGGCTGAAATCTGGTATAACTAGATATGCATATGGGGTGTAATTAATGAAATACTTATATTAGTAATAATATTAAATATATTAGTATTTTACTATTGCTAAGCAAAAATAATTAATAAATGGTGCTGAAATTAACTATAGACAAACATGCATATGAGATGTACACAATGAAGTATTTATAGTATCAATATTATTAATTTGTAAACGCATATAAATGTTTAGATACTAAATTTCACCCCCATAAACTAACATTGGTAAGAAAAATTTATAATACAGTAAGTTCGACTCCTTATAAATAGTGAACTGTCATGATTTGAAATCAATGAAAAACTATTTATAGACCTGTTAAAATTGGTCAATATAATTTTATTGTTAAATGATCTCAAAATAAGTAATTAAACTCTAATTATATTAGAGCCTATTCAACTTTAAAAGAACGTGTCTGTAGAGCCCAAGTTAATATGTGTGTTAAGTATAGCCTCAAGAGAACAAAATACTTAGGATATATTTTGCGTTCTTTAATATAATTTAATTAGTAATTTATTTTAACTATTTAATTTTCCGACACTTTAGCTTAGAAGGTGCGTGTCTGTCTTCTGAGTTAAAAGTACTGAGTTCTATTCCCCGCATGACCGATAAACACTTCGTTTGGAAAATGTTGGTTTCGTCTTTCACAGTGACGAATTAACACCCGGGGTCTAGTTGTGTCTGTACCCGATTTACATAGAGTGCTGATATAATCAGTCGGTTCAGAAAGTAAGTGCACGTTAAATATTTAAATTTTAAAATAATGCTACCCTCATCTCATCGGTTGACACGTGGTCTTGGCATCAAGATCATTTACCTTTATTTGCCCATGGTAGAAACGTAAGGATTCAAATCCCGGCCTGATATATTAAGATTATTTTTTCCCCAAATATTTTTTTTTCATTTTCTCTTCAAAGTAATGCTGGTACATTTACTCTAATTATACCGTATCATCCCTATTTCACTACTATGATTATTATTATTAGCACCGCGTCTTACTACCCGTTCGGGTTATACGCACTTACGCTAATGTGTAATGGTAGGGTGATTGTGAGATGAAATGGAGGACCTACAGTTTAACGTGGGATCCGAACCACGGTGGAGGCCTGGCATTCCCCACATTCACAAGATGTCTTGTCAGAGGTGAAGGAAGGGTTTGGTAATCAGATAAATCTATGCCGGGACCGAGGATTGAACCCCGGCCGCCAGCACAGAAGTCTGACACCTTACCCCTAGACCACCAGGTCACCTATTATGATTAAATACAGATTTCTTGGAAGAGTAATGTGCAGAAATCAAAATGACTTTGACCCGCCTCGGTGGCGTAGTTGGCTAACGCGCTAGTCGTGTTGAGATTGACCGCCGAGGACGGGGAGATCGAGGTTCGAATCTCGGTTGGGTGAACTGGGGGTGGTTTTTCCTCAATGGTTTTCCACTCTCCCTCCACGCAATTGCGGGCTCACTTCCTCTAATTCAACCTTCCCAATTCCCAATCAATTAGCGTAATTAGTACTTAAAGCGTGTAACCCGAACGGGTAGTAAGACGCGGTGCTAAATAATAATAATAAATAATAATAACAAAATGACTTTGTTTGTTTTCCATTCTTAAAATTATTTTATAATACATATTATGATTACTATTACTGTCTGAAAATATATTTTTAACATAAAAACAATTCTAAGGGGAAAAAATTTGAGAAACATTCAAGAAATAAAAAAAAAATTGTATCGATATAACAAAAAGATAAATCATCAAAATTTAAGAAAACAACTTTTTCTTCCCCTATTGAAAACGGTGGAGGTGGAGGTTTAATATCGAGGAAAGAGTTGGAAATTGAGGGTAGAGGAAGTGGGTGGAGGGTGGAGACAAGGGGGGGGGGAGGTGGGGGCTTTGAAGGAAACGAAGCTGTCGTCTAAAAGAAATCACACACCGGGAGAGCCAACAACAAGCAGAAGTTCTTGGATCGCATCCAGGCGCCATTCCAAGACATTAATATTACAAAGGTTCTATACTATATATTTTTTATTTTATTTTTAAGTTCAGAGCAAGAAGGGACTATTTCCCTCGATATTTGATGAATATTGTTTTATTGTAAGACCTTGGCACAAAAAAACGGGGGTCAACGAACTATCGCTACTTGTATGTAGAAATAGAAGCATCAAAAACATTAGTTGATTTTGACATGTTTGAAAAACATGTTTTAGGCATAAAATATATCCCTGGATATTAATCTAAGTGCAACACTGCTCTATACAATCTTTTAGCAATATATTAGACCGCCGATGACCGAGAGATCATGGGTCAATACCGATCTTTTTTTTTCTTAATAGCTTTCAAATATTTTTCTCCACACAAATGAGGGTACTCTTATACCACCTGCCTCATCCCTAAACCACTAGCGTAATTATCCCATAAGCGTATAACCTGAACGGTTGGTAAACGGGGAGCGAAAGATAATGTTTGATTAAAAGTTAATTTGAAATATATTTTTAGAACAGACAACGCACATCATTACAATATAATAATGTTTGTAAAGTTATTTTGAAATATATCATCCGACTATGATATAATATAGTAAAATTTTACGTAAATACGTTCTTAAAAACTTGATTCGTGGTCTTTAATTGTATTTATTTTTGGTATTAAGCGTGCACATTCTGAACCGACTGATTATATCAGAACACGAAAATTTCTATGAACGAGCACGAAAGAGTTTTAAATTTGCTGGGAAAGGTATTTTCACATAACTTACAGGGTGGTTTTACATGCCACATATCGACATAAAACCGACGGCTTTATTCCCCCTTTGGAGGAAGTTGTACTATGGTTTTTATCTCTCAAGAAAAATTCATCAACCATGTCTGGGTTCTAACCCACTAATATTGAGTCCTGAGGCGAGAAACTCACCCCAAGACCACCGAAGTGGACTTCTTTATATTGAAAATATTGGTTTTAATTTTGTAATACTTTACTTTCAGGTGACATTATTTCAATCACTTCCGCGTTGTCCTTTTCCCCATTTTTATTTTAAACAACTAAATATATTCCGAAAACTTATCTCAGTCAGTAGTATGTCTGTCTATTGAGCTAAGGGCCCCAGATTAGATTCCTGGTATAGCTGAGATATTTATCATTGATGAAATGTGGGCTTCCCGTTTCACAGTGAGGAATTAACGGCCGGAAGCTGGTTGAATTTTATATTCTTGATTTAAATTAGTTTATAAATCATGTACTGGTATAATCCCTCAGTTCATAAAGTGTACGTTAAGTAACTAAAATAAAGAATAAAAAAAACTATATTTAGACATATTGAAAATAGTAAATTGGCCTAGAAATGACTGATAAAAAAAAGAGCAATTTTTCAAGATAATATTTTAACATAAAAATTGTGACTTCCTTAAATTCACTCTTGATTTCAGTTGTTTTTTTTCACGAAACGTAGAAAAAAATTTATCAAATACAATAAAAGAGTAAGTGAGATGGTAATATTTATTTTGTTGCCATGAAAGAAAACCAGTGTATCAAGCGTAAAAATAAAGAAGAAATAGAGATAACAATAGTAAATTCATTCAAAGATGGGAACAAAATGAAATATTAATATAAATAAAAGAGACATTTGGTTACATTACACTTTTCAAATTTGCTAAAAAGAAAATCGCAAAAATTGTCAGATGAAAATATATTCACACTCCGTAGATTGTTGTTCTAAGGCAGATAAAAAAAACACGTTTTGTTTGCTCTACATTTCACACATTCGTTTAGTGAAATTGGTTTAGTAATAAGGGTGCCAAAAAGATTTGTTGAGAAGAGCTACAAAATGAATTGTGTTAAGTTCTGTGAATAAAAACACTTGAGTAGCTTTTTTTATGTTTTAAATTATGCTCAAGCATTATTATGATGAGACTATCCATATGTCACGTCTATTTGTGGAAATGGAAAAGGCAAAATTGCGCTTAATATTATTATATACCGCTAATACGATAATGATTTTAAGCAGAGAATCTAACTGAAATAGGTATATATATATTCTGGTTTTCTCAACGGTTACCTAAACAAACATTTTAAATGTTCCATTTCCATTTATCTTCGGTTCTTAGTTGGTTTTGGTGACCTGGCGGTCTAGGGGTAAGGTGTCAGACTTCTGTGCTGGCGGCCGGGGTTCAATCCTCAGTCGCGGCAAAGATTTATCTGATTACCAAACCCTTCCTTCACCTCTGACAAGACATCTTGTGAATGTGGGGAATGCCAGGCCTCCACCGGTGTTCGGATTCCACGTTAGACTGTAGGTCCTCCATTTCATCTCACAATCACCCTACCATTACACATTAGCGAAAGTGCGTATAGCCCGAACGGGTAGTAAGACGCGGTGCTAATAATAATAATAATAATAATAATAATAATAATAATAATAATAATAATAAGTTGGTTTTCAATCTTTCAATTGATATTTACTCGCTACTAACATTGTAAAATATTTCTATTTTCTCTAGCATTTCGTCTTAATACCCCTTTAGTATGAACTTATGTAATAATTACTCCAATGGATTAAGGAATTAAGAAGGTGATATTTTAGAAAATGTACCCTTTTGGGGTAAAACCACACTCGGTACACCTGACCGGGATTCAAACCGTAATCTCCTTGTCATCGGCAGTCTAGTCTACTGTGAGAGTAGTGCGTTAGACCGTGCGGCCACCGAAGCAGGTATATAAAAGTTTTGTATAAAATTATTTAAAATTAATTTACAGTAAAATATGAGTTATTTGCATAAAATATGATAAAAAGGTGTCATAATTCATAATATATATTAGGAGTATCAAATTAATTTCATCATTAGGGCCAAGTCACATTGAAAGTTGAAAATACTGCAGGGGCCTCATTCCATAAAGTTAAATATCGTCCCCATCTTTAATTCATAATAAATCAGTTTTAAAATCCTCACAATTACAAAAAGAAACTTTAGATTCAATACAATTTTAAGAATTACTCTTGATTTTCAGAAATTTGAACCTTTCCTATGCAAGGGTGTGTTTAATTAATGGGTGACCTGGCGGTCTAGGGGTAAGGTGTCAGACTTCTATGCTGGCGGCCGGGGTTCAATCCTCGGTCCCGGCAAAGATTTATCTGATTACCAAATCCTTCCTTCACCTCTGACAAGACATCTTGTGAATGTGGGGAATGCCAGGCCGCCACCGTGGTCCGGATTCCACGTTAAACTGTAGGTCCTCCATTTCATCTCGCAATCACCCTACCATTACATATTAGCGTAAGTGCGTATAACCCGAACGGGTAGTAAGACGTGGTGCTAATACTTTAATTAATGACAAATCCGTGTCCGTAGAATAGTCTAGCATAGTTTCATAAACACCAGAAAACAATTGGATTTATAACGTTACTAGATGGAGATGTCCGGCAGTAGGGGAACAAACGGGGACAGAGGAAAATACAAATAACAATACAATTGTTTTGTGACCTATTGAATTACCTCATTATATTCACAAAGATCCATTATGAACTCCATTTACAGTTACCTTTCGTTTCCAAGGAATTTAGGTTTTAATAATCAACCAAAATATTATGTATAAATTTGGTATTTTTATAGTGCAAAAATTCAATTTTTAAACTATGTTTACATGTCTATATATACATACGGTTATAGAAAATAGTTTTGTGTTAATTCAAGTAAACACCAAAATCATGCAATATTAAAGGTTTGATCAATTTTTAACCTAAGTGCAGCATCTTATTGAAACTGTATCGGTCACATATGTGGCCCCCCTCTCAGCTTTCTGTTCCTTTTCATAATATAAAACAACTGTTCACACACTCCTGTATAGCCAAGATTGCATATATTTAGTGCGAAAATTTAACATAAAAAAATCAATCTCTGGTGATTATAGAGTCAACATTTTGTACATCAACCTGCACTTCCTAAAATAATTTCCCATTTACAAATGTTATTTATTATCTAAAAGGCTGTATTTATTACTAAAGCGTTTATAAACAGATGAATTGTAACGAATATTGCATCGGTTAATCAAAAGGACCACGGGCCGCACTAAATCATGGTTTTAGGCCACAAGTATGACTTGCCTGAGCTAGATAGAAACTATTATTATATATGCTTTAGGGTTTCATTTGAACAAAACAGCATTTAAATAATTTGGTTTGACACAACTCAAAGGAATTAGATATACACATGTGTATAGTTTTTATGATTATCTAAGAGGTTATTAAAATAATGTTATGGCATTATTCTTTATTTAAATCTAAATGTCTTTAATTTTTAAATTTTATTATTTTCTTAATGCTTTGATTTATAGTCTTACCAAAATATTTAAATCAGATTTAAAATGCATATTTTAATATTTAGCCATATTATATCATCTCACCAGGAAATCATATATAAGATTTTGTTCAAATCAGAATACTTATAAAAGTGCTATTTTATTAAATCACTTAAAACAGTGAAATAAGCTCAGCGTTGTAGTCGTTTACAAATTAAAATTAATATTTTTCAATTTCGTTGTATTTTTAAAATATTGTAAAATGGTTTTACTGATCTCAATTAGAATACAGTAATCCGTAATACGAGATGAAGCTTGATTCAAGCTTTAAAAACAAACCAAGTTGGACACTGTCCATGTGGTTTGATGGGCATCTAAAGAGGGGTGGGAGGAAATGCTATAAAAGGTATTTTTGAATTTTTTATACCAAAACTTTTTTTTTCTAAATAAATCTAATATTGCTTCAGCAACAATATAATAATTTTATTTTATTCACACGGTGACGTCATCAGTTCTTTAATATCTGTCAAGGCTGTCCTGAAATGTAATGACAATTTTTTCTCTTAATTTTAAAGATTATCATCTAATGCCTTGCTCATTGCAGATATTTAACAACTGTTGTTATCACCATTAGAAAAAAAATAACTCTTTGTTTCCACTGGTGCAATATTTTTTTTATTTTAGCAAAAAACAAAAGGTTTTGCTAAAAAAAATTGCAAAAACACTGATCTTTTATAGCATCCCATTCCCCCAAGCTAACCTTGATGTATTACTCGCCTTGCCATATTTTAAAATAGTTCCGCCCTGAATGATATATATTCCAACCCATCTCTCATTATGTTTGAACAATTAATGATTAATTAAACAAAAAGTCATCTCTTCCCTGCACCAGTAAACACATTCTATAAATGTATTTGAACTTTCTAACATCGTATTATATCACATTCTTTGGTGATTTATTTCCAAATCACTTCATAAACAGGATTATCTTCTCATGGTGTTCATTGAAGGTTTTTAAAAAGTAGATTTCATCTTCATTTATTTAAATTCCACTAAATTATTATTATTATTATTATTAGCACCGCGTCTTACTACCCGTTCGGGTTATACGCACTTACGCTAATGTGTAAATGGTAGGGTGATTGTGAGATGAAATGGAGGACCTACAGTTTAACGTGGAATCCGAACCACGGTGGAGGCCTGGCATTCCCCACATTCACAAGATGTCTTGTCAGAGGTGAAGGAAGGGTTTGGTAATCAGATAAATCTGTGCCGGGACCGAGGATCGAACCCCGGCCGCCAGCACAGAAGTCTGACACCTTACCCCTAGACCACCAGGTCACCGAAATTCCACTAAATATCGTTTGAAAATACTCATCTTTGATGGTTTTTAACATTTAGTGGCGCAGGAAATATGAATTTCGATTAGGACACCTGTTCAAAATGGCTGTGTACGAACAGCTGATGAAATGAGTATTTGTTTGACTCTGACACCTTAACCCACCTGATCAGTCAACAACAAATTAACAAATGTATATTTACCTAACACAAACTACTGTGACAAGGTACAATAAAAATTTACGGTATAAAATTAGGCTAAAGAAGAGGTACATAAAATTAAATCATTAAAAGCTATAGCTATAGTATAATTCATGAATAAACTATTATTTTTCGATTTAAATTGCGGTTCTGAATCAATATATTTTTAAGGAACATTTACCGGCTATGATTCCTTATTGAAAACTGTAAAAAAAAATTATTACTTGACTATAAGCTTCATTAAACAATTAACTATGAACAAAATTAAGGATTTTTAGTCTTTTCCATAATTTTCATACGAAAAATTAAAAAAGAAATTTTATAAAAATAAAAAAGAACATTAAACATTTTATTTTCTAAAAAAATATGCATGCCTGTTAATGTTTTATTTTCCATAAATAAAAAGTAAAAATCATATCCTTTCTTTCTTTTATACTCTTTACATACAAAAGAATTCTGAGAGAGTTTTTTTTATCTGCCTGCATCTATAACTCACTTATGTAAATATGTATAGCACCCACTCATAACGTTCCTTCCCTTCCACGACAAGAAATTGAACCAGGGACTCCGCTACGTAATGCCGATCACGTAGCGACGGAGCTACCGGGGCCGGTCGTTCCATCAGAGCTCTTCCTCTTCCCACCACTCCCAACCAAGCCGAGCTTCTAAACCTTACCAAGCCGCATGGGCGTCTCTGCACAGAGTACAAATGACGCTCTATCCGTGCCGAGACGTTTCGGGGGAAAGAAAAAATAAAGTGAGAGAGAAACAAGAAAAAAGAAAAGCATATTTTCTTTCGTTAACCATTTTCACCGCTTTCAAACATTCATAGACGTTGAATAGATATTCCTTTGGTTAGAAATACACACATAGCCTACATCCCCTAGGAGTTAGAAATACACACTTAGGATCAGTTTCGTAATCAGATTTAATACTCCTCAATTGGGGTGCTATACTAAATATATGACGACACTTACTTAGACTAGAATATAATGGGGCTTTTTAGAATATAAAACTGACCCATTACAATTTGATTTAGGTAGGGGTCATTCTGTATTTAGTAATGCACCGTACTAGAGGCGTTATAAGTCTGACCATGAAACTGGTCCCTAATATACATTGTTAAGGTGCTATGGAAGGGGACGTGAGAAAGGGCCAGTGTTTTTGCAGTTTTTATGGCAAAACGTTTTTTTTTTAAAGATAAAATAGATAAAATATTGCTTCAGTAAAAAAATAAAGTTTAATTTTCTTCACATGTTGATATCAACCGTTCCTTAATATCTGTCATAAGCATGGTGGGATTATTTGACAAAGTTTTTAAATGAAGGAAAAAGTTGTCATTCAATTCCAGAACATCCTTAATATATATTCAAGAAATGTGATCACTATGTGAATAAAATTAAATTTTTTGTTTGTACTTGAGCAATATTTTATTTACTTTGGGCAAAAAAGAAGTTTTGCCATAAAAACTGCAAAAACACTGGGTTTTTCTCACGTCCCCTTCCATCTCACCGTAATGGTTTTACATTTGGAGAAGTGTGTTAAAGGAAAAACAGACGAAATTAAGTATAAACAACTTGTAAAAGTGTTAATCATAACGATATTTATCCTCAGTATTCAATCCATTAATTAAATTAATTTAACTCATACCTTTGTAAATTATTAACGACAATATCTAAATCTTGGCTTATATTATCGTCTAGCTTAGTTGGTCGTTGATGGGAAGGTTGGGCTTCGAATGCTGTTCAGGATTACCGAGTTTGTTTTTGTCTAAATAATTCCCCACTTTCTCTACGCGTGAGTGTAGGTACCATATCTCTAAATTATATTGTTTTCATCCCTACCTATATAGTGCAATTAAATATGGATAAGCTAGTGGGATATTAGAGACGCGGTGCTAGAAGATAATAATTATTGAACATTATTTTAGTTAATTTACAATTCATAAAAAAAACTCTATGTCATCAACACTCAAGCAAGAAATACCGAACGAGTGACAGCAACATGTTGGCTAAGATTGTGCCAACTTTTTGCGATTAGAGAGTGTTATATGGTCAACGCAACGAGCCCTCCGGCCATTAATCTTGGTTTTCCAGACCGGTGCTGCTACTTTTTTTAAAAATTCAAGTAGCTCATCATTTTTCCTCACGAGACTGAATTGACTCCGTTACAGACCCCACTGTTTCACAGAAAAATCTGGAAAAATCGGGGATCGAACCCGTGACATTTGGATCTGTATCCAAGAGCTCTGATCACTATAACATAGAGTGAGTAAAATATATTTACCTACTTTAAAATAAAGGTTCACAAATGAGAGGAGGAACGTGATGATATAATTCTGCATTCACTTAATGTTCTTGTCGAACTTCAGTTTCTAAACTCTGCCACTGTGTTACACACACAAAGACTTTTTGTTGTTGTTGTTTTTGTTTTGTTTTGTTCGCAGGAAATAAGAGAGAAAGAATTAAAGAGAGAGAGAGACAGAGGGGGTGCAAAGAAAAAATATACCCAGTGTTATTTAAGATCTGCGCAAACTCGCGGAAAGGGTTTTGATCCAATAGTGGTATCGCGTTTCTATGAATGTTGCGCGCGCATTTTACGTTTCTGACGCAAGACAGAGAACATACCAAGGGATGATGTTCTGTATTTTTTTTTTTACGTGGAGGTTTTTTTTCTCGCTTAATTGTGTGTGAAAGAGACAGATATGAGGGTAAAAGAGAGAGAGATAGTGAGACATGAAGAGGAAGCGAAAGTAAATGAGGATACAGAAGAGGAAGAGAAAGAAAGACGGCGATAGTGACAGGAAGAAGGGAGGGGGGAAAGTTACGGAACAGACGTAGGGACAGATTGTTTCTCTTTCCGCTCCCTCTCTTCACCCCTTCTCCACTCTTCACCCTTCTCCTTCATCACCCCTTCTCCCTTTATCCCACACCCCGTCCGCACAAGTTTCACCCTTGTGCCGCTGGCGGATTGAATATTTTAACAGTAGTCCTTGATTTATACCCCACCCCCACCTCTTTCGACTCTTAAACAAAAAAAATGGGGTAGTTGGGGGGGGGGAGGAGAAAACGACCCAAGAACGAAAAGCAACAGTGTCGCTCAAAAACTAACTTTGAGATTATAGCTTTTGTATAAGCCTATGTGGTCTAGTAGTCATGAGTTTCTGGTTACGAATCCAGAAGTCCCGGTTTCGATACCCGGCGTTTCCAGAATTTTTATGTAAAGCAGTGGGTCTGAAACGGGTTTGAACTCAAGTCTCGTGAAGACAAATGAGGAGCTACTGGAATAAACAAGTAGCAGCCACGGTCTAGAAAACTTGGATTAATGACTGGAGGCTTTGCTGTGCTGACCGCATGACACCCTCTATCCGCAAATGTTGGCACTATCATAGCTAATGGTCTTAGCTGCTCTGTAAGAATAGCGCGCTTGCTGGCTCACACCATGCTGTTTTATCTTGCACTGTCTACGATAGTATTATATGATTTAAAATGATTTAATTTTTTTAGGGACATCCGTTTCGGTGTCCTTGCAGAATAAACGTCAAGTTTGTATAGTATGGTATGTTGGTGACGGGGAATTTTTGTTTAAGGTTCCAGCTGGGTGTACTGAGGTTTATTTTCTTAAAGAACTTTCCACTTTCCCTACCTTCACTCAAATGTGGCGACATTTCCTCTAAGTTATTTCTTCCTGGTTGCTATCCCTTTAATGTAATTAAATGCGGATTGTCTTAAAGGGTGGTAGGACGTGGTATAAGGTATATACATTTAAATACACTTGCCTAGTTGGTCTAGCATCAGCGGAATTGGCCTTGGATTTTGAAAATCAGGGCTGAGCTCAAATCCCTTGTAAGTTGTACTAGGGAGAGGTTCTTGCCAACCGACTCTTTACAAGAGAATCTCGGCGCATTTCCTAATTGTGTACACCACCTTAATTCAGTAGTTAGTGCACTTGTCTACTGAGCTGACAGGCCCAGGTTTAATTCTAGGTATCACCGAAAAAATTGGTATTTGGTGAAATAAGTAATTCCCATTTCATATTGATGAACTTACGACTGGATAACTTGATATTGTGTCTGTTGTAAAACTAAGTTAGTCTGTAAGTAGTGTAAGTTGTGTACTAATACATTAATTCTGTTATGGAGTGCACGGTGACCCAAAAATATAACTTGTGTTAAGCGAATCATTCAAAAAATATTTAGGGTACATACTTTTTATCATATAAAGTTGGTAATGCAACAAATTTATTAAATCTAAAATTTGGATTATAAATTTTAGTATGTCATAATATTTATATAGTCATGAAGTTAAAAACGTTACACTAACATTGTATTTGATCACGTTTCATGGGAAGGAGAGTGTAAAATCAATTTTTTGGAAAAACCACCTAAGTACCACCCGACTGAGATTCAAACCTCGATCTCCCCATCATCGGCAGTCTAGTCTACAACTGGAGTAGCGCGTTTGACCACACTCACTTTTTTTTATGATCATTACAATTTTGATGGAGTGTATGATAACTTCCTGGAGTTGGGCAGGCAGGTTGAAAGAGAGAGAGAGAGGCGGCTTGTTTCCCAGCGGCCCTCTCTCCTTGTTACCATGGCAACCACGGCCCCGTTTGACCCAGAAGCCTCTAGCCCACTTGAGGGGAAGAGAGAGGAGGGGAGGGAACGAAAGGGGATGAGTGGAAAGATGATCAAAGTTACTCAGGTACACCTTGAACTAAAGCGTGGACTCATCATCTCGGATATACTCAGGTAAGAGTTTTAGGAGTAGGAAGAGGAAGTAGTATAATGGAAGTTGTTATGTAACTTCCGTAGGTCATATTCATATCCCACCCCCCTTTACCCCCAACCCAACGGAACAAAGCTTCATTTAAAACAAGGTTGAGCTTAGAGCAAATCAAGAGTCCAAATTGGGTATTTTTCTTCGCAATAGTATTCTCATTAGCACCGCGGAAGTGTACCCACAATTTGCAAAAAGGTAGAGTGGAAAACCATTCAATACACCCCACTGGAATCGAACTCCAATCTCCCCATCTTATTAAGTCCAGTCTAACACAAACATGACGTCATACACCATGCGGCCACCGAAGTGGGTTATTACAATAGTTTGGTTAGCTTAGGAAAGGGAACTTGCTACTTCCCATCCTGGACTGTCTGCATTTAATCACACCACTGAATCTATGAAGGTAGAAATTTAGAGGAAAGGTACCCACATTCGCGTGTATGTAAATTGGAATGTCATTTGAGAGTGAAACAACACCCTCAAACCCACCTGACTGGGATATCAGTTATCTTAAACTACAGGTTAAGAGGTGAGGAAGTTGTAAGTTTAGAAAAAGTGAACCCGAATTTGCTTGAAAATCTGTTTAGATAAAACTGCATCACTTTTGTTTTGGTTCTAACCCTAATTTCACTTATTATCGTCAGTATTAAATCTTGTGGAATAGGATTTAGTCTGTGAATTAAAGTTTTCCAGCTAAAGCTGTCAATCACCTTTTTGGCAGCGTGTCTACCTATCATCAAAAGGGTCCGCGGTTCTATTGCCAGCATGGTCGAAAAATGTATCATTGGTGAACTGTAGGCATTCCCGTTTTAATTTGGGTAGGTAGGCAACATGAAAAAAGTTAAGTGTTTTTGCAGTTTTATAGCAATTTTTTTCTGGTCAAAAAAAATATATATCTGCTAGAGCTAAAACACCGAGCTTAATTTTCTTCACATAGGGATATTAACAGTTGTTGAATATCTGTCATAAAAATGGTGGCATTAGATGAGAAACTTTTTAAATTAAGAGAAAAAGTTGTCATTAAATTCCAGGACACTCTTTACAGATATTAAACAACTGTTGATATCATCGTGTGAAGAAAATTTAACTTTATGTTTCTAATGGAGACATATTTAATTTCTTTTGACCAAAAAAATCTGTTTCTATAAAAATAAATCTAAACGTCTAACATTTAATTAATTTAACTTTTTCAAAGAAATTAGTGAGGTAGAATAAATTATTTGACTGTACCAAAATATAATTAGAATCGCGTAATATTCAGAATCTTATGATTATCTGCACATATTTGACTGGCCATTTTTTATTGGATTCAATACAAAAATTGATACAATCAATCCAAATATTTTATTTGGGTTTGATAAGATTTCATTATAACGTATTTGATTTGAATTCTATTCGACTCGAAACTCCAAATATTGGATTTTCACAGGCTTACTTCTTACTCAAATTATGATTTTACCATGTTTAGAGGGGAAGGGGGGTTATTTTTACTTAACTATAAATTAATTATGAATTCACCCTAAATAGATTAAATATACATATTATAATTTTATTATATAGATAAGATTTAAAAAATACTATTCTTAGTACCCTTGTGTAAAACCATATACGTCAACTTTCTTACCTGTCCAAATCTCACGGTTTATAGTAAATCTAATTAACAGTTTAGAAGTTTTGCGATTTTTGTACATTTCTACAGATCAAGACACTTTTTTTTTTCAGACACCTTAACAACTTTTTTTTTATGAATTTGGAAACCCTATCTTATAAACGTTTAAACATTAACTGACTAACAAAAATTTGATTACAACGAAATCTCCTTTAACGGACACCTCTGAATAGCGGATTCTTCCTTATAACGGACATTTTAAATTTTCCCAGCAAAATAACATGGGCGCTTTAGGTTTACCAACTTCCCTATCACGGACTCTCTCAATAACAGACACTGACACTTCTAGACGGACATATTTATGCATAGAAATCTCCAAACAGCAGATAAAAATTGAGATCCCCGACCTATTTATAATATTTGACTGTAGGAATGTTGGGAATGTCATTGTCTCACACGAAGTGTGAGTTTTCCAGTGATCTCTATATTATACTGGATAGACATAAATATAGGCATTGCCAAGAACCAAAGCGAGACGCTTAAGTTTATATGATGTTTCATTGTGAGGGAACAGGTGTAATGATTTATTTCATGGTTCTTATAAGAAAACATGTCTCTGATGAATAAAAGTGTTATTGTTTGAAAATAATTAAGTATTATACCACACTTGACTGAAGAAACATTTACATCCAAGGATATACAATTCACATTTACAGGTAATAATTTACACATACGAATAAAATCTTTAATATTTTTAAATATGTAGTTATCATCCATGTTGTTTACAGTCTGCTGAGACTACACTTATATTTAAAGTTGGCTATTAGCTTGTATAATGGTTTCGGAAACCATATTACAATTAAAGTTCGATAATTATAATGAATAAGGTATCTTAAAACTTGATTGCATATTTTTGAATGACAAACTTTGTGTAGTTACCATACGTTTAAACGCTAGGCTTGCAGATAGTATTATTCTATTACAATTTTTTTTTTTCTTAAGTGGCTCATATCTTGTATATTTCTTTCAGAAACCATATTATGTTGAAAGCTCGATAACTCTGATGAAACGAGTAATCTATAAACGATATTGAATTTATTGAAGGATAAAATTTGTGTAGAAGTCTTAAGTTCGAGCGATAATTTAGGTTGTAGGCTTGCAAGAATTACGGTATCTACTAAACCCTGATTTTAGTAGGAATACAAATTCGCAAGGCTTTATTTCGTACCAGAATACTATGATACATTAATATTATTGTAGGATAAACGGCCATCTAAAACGGAAATAGAAATTCACTTTAGGAAGGTCTTTTATCCTACCTAAATACTACTATACGGTAGGATTCAGGATCGAGATAAAGCCTTACAAACGAGCTCTTCAAAAAACATTGTATATATTAGCCTACATCAACTTATTTATAGGAAAAACTCACCAGTTTCAAACTTTGTTATGCTCTTAAAAGCTTCAATTAACACATTTATTTCATTTAACTAAGCATCCTTTGTTGTATTTCATATATTCAACCAAATTAATGAACGATGTCAAAATATCACTTTGCCTTATATGAGTGTAAGAGAGAAAGATATACCCGAAAGTTTCCTTCTCTCTTACACAAAAGTATGCAGACGACAGCTTGAAAATTTCAGCCACATATGTCCATCCAGTTATATTATAAAGATCAATGGACTAGTCCCCCACCTTCCCCCTCTAGTGAAAGTTTATACAGTAGCCCCATGGCTTCTTTGGTGCTGACTGACAGCTCACAGCTGACAAATAAAAGCTTTGAAAAGTTACCAAACCAATTTATGTATCCCTGCGCCGAACCATATGATTTGCAAAAACATGGGTTTAGCAGCTGTCACTTCTGACGGTCAAAATTTATATACCTAAATGTTGACTGTCAAAAGTCAGCTGTGAGCTGTCAGTCAGCACCAAAGAAGCAATGGGGTTACTGTAAGTGGTAATGAACACCGTACTTCAAGGTCACAAGTCCCACCCCTTGAGAGCCATCATTGGAGGGGATGTTATAGCCTCTGCGCATATACAGTACACAAGGCCTAATGTTCATATTTTATTTTATTAGCGTGTTGTTCAGTGTATTATGTATTCTTTAAAGTAAGCTACGTAAAATATTTATTCATTAGTCATAATTAACCTGCAAACAATACTGCACAGTGCAGTAATTAAATGTTTGTAGTTAAAATTTACAGTATATGGGCTCATGGTGGATTAAACTGTGTTCAAGAAGTCTGATTAAAGAAAATATATTTATTCAAATAATGTACACTTCTTAATAACGAAGTTTTTTTTTATCTTGGAGAATGCCCACTATTAAGAGATTTAACTGAAGTTATTAATTGGGATTACGAGACATAAATAATTTGTTATTTTTATACATAAAATCAATATAAAATCCTATTTCTTTTCTCTCAAAGAATTTCATTGAAGAATGAGTTTTTTTTTATCAGGGATTGGATTCACTCGCTTTTTTTTCTTTATAAAAAAAGTTATAAGAAAAAGAGTTTTGGGTGATTCTATGTGCTATCAAAAGTTATCTTGTTTTGTGGTTTCTATAGCGATAAGAGTTGCCATGGTTTCTGAATCATCTTTGCAGTCAAACTGAGGCTTACCCTCCTACAAACGAAAATAATAATAATAAATAATAGGTTTCCTTCTGCCAACAAATACGAAGATGTTTTGAAAAGAGGAGAAAAAGTAATATATATATATATATATATATATATATAGGTATAAACTCATAGAAGGAGAAAGAGGGAAAAGGCGGGACATATATATATATATATATGTATATGTGTGTGTGTGTGTGTGTGTGTGTGTCTAAGTAGAGAAAATAAAGTATATATATATGATGTACACAACAAACCAAAAACACTAGTTAAAGTTACCAAACCGTGTCTTGAAATACTTCCAAATAAGTATGAGAGTTCTAGATTCATATTACACCATTTTACTCAGTTGTAGCTTTTAGCACAAAGTTTTGACTGATTTTTCTTGAGAGATAAAATTCGTAGCTCAAATTCCTTCGGAGGTTAAGTAAAGCTGTCTGTCCCATATCGATTGTGGTATGTAAAAGAATCTTGGAAGGTATGTGAGAATACCTTACCCGGCAAAATTGGTGGTTCCTTTCACTCTCACTCATTGGAATTCTCGTTTGATTATTTAATCAGTCAGTTCAGAAAGTGCACGTGAAATACCTAAAAAAAACCTACCCAGTCAAAAATAAGATGTCATTAGTGTAGAGAGAGGATAAGAATATCATGATGAAAACACATGTGTTAAAAGCATTTCTATACCACCCAAAAAAGAATCGAGTCCGAACATTTATATCAACTGCAACCAAATATAATGCCTTAGGCCACTTGACCATCATTACAGGATAAGAAAACACATTTATTTTACTCCCCCCTCCTCCGTCATCGACTGGCCAATTATCCACCTTGGTGGCGTAATTAGCTAACGCGCCAGTTTAGTGTTAAGCTAGACTGCCAAGTACGGGGATATCGAGGTTCGAATCTCAATCGGGTAAACTGGGGTGGTTTTACCTAAGTAGTTTTCCACTCTCCTTCTACGCAAATGTGTGTCCGCTTCCTCTATATTCTACTTTCCCAATTCCTCACTCATTAGTGTACTTAAGCGTATAACCCGAACGGATGGTAATACGCGGTGCTAAATAGAAAAAAAAACTGTCTAATTATATTTAGAGAGTGACTCCTTAAACCAGGTGTGTCAACTAGCAGCTCTCGGACTTTATGACGAATCATGGACATTTTCGGCCTCAAGATTATGAGGGCTTTGACGTTCTATGTGATCTCAAACTTAAGAAAAAAGTGGATATTACTTAAATATATAATTCCATTTGACTTGTAAAACTTTTGAGGCACAATAATAGGAAAATATACAAATTGTTCCAGGACGCAAACAAACATATTTCTGACTTCCAAGCGATGACGCGTGCCATTCCTACCGACCTACTCTTGCACATCATGATTGGCTACAGCCAGGGAAAATATTAGGGTGATTTCTCACTCTCCTGTTGTGTCTTGTATTGGTGCAGAAACCCTTAAGCAGACTTTCCTTGCAACATCCGTTAAAGTTATTTGTAAGGTAACCTAAACATCAAACAATTCTCATCAACTATTCAGGGCCATAAATTTTCTGTTGTAATGTCAAACACACCCAGAATACTCATTTAACCCAACACCTTAGTTTAGCTGGTAGCGCGTCTGTCCACTGAATCAAGGGTTTCCTTCGAATCTCAGGTGGGTGAACTAGGGCTGGTTTTCCACTCTGCCACCATGCAAATGCGTGTTTACCTCCTCTAAATTCAACCTTTCCCATTCCTAATACACTATCGTACACCCGAACAGGTAATAAATAAGCTGCTGTGCCAAATAATAATAAGAATAAATAAAAATTGTCGAGTTCATATAATGTGTTGCAGATCACCAGATAATTACGTCAGAGTTCCCATTTTAGAGACAAATTTTTATAATTGTTATAGGAAGTTAGGGGTTTGACCCCACCGCACGTTAATGTGGGTAAATTTTCATAATTTTTTTCACAATTCCAACTCTGAAAAAATTGATATACATTTCCCTTAGTAAATCTAATCTATTCAGCCTTACTTCTTAGATATGTAGGCTTTAAATGAACCATATAAGTTTTAATAAATATTCAGGGAAAGCTAAACAAATCCACACCATAGTATCCAATTTTAAGGATACACTATAGTTTCCTTCATGCGTGGCAGTTGTATTTAGGGAGGCTTTCCATTCTCCACTCATGCAAATGTTGGTACACTTAATCTAATTTCGGCTTAAGACCGTTAGAATAAAACTTGTTTTGGTTTTACATGATGCCACCCTCTCCCAACGACACAAGTCCATAGCGTTGACTGATTGTTTTACATTGTATTTGTGATTACATATTATTATGTCAACAAAATATAATTGAGACCACATTCAAAAATAATAATACTTTATTTGTCATTTCTATTAACTCATAATCAGTAAATTTGATACTCTTCCAACAGGCGAACTATCTTCTTATGTGTAAGTTTATTGCTACTCCTCCCCAGTATTTGAATATCCTATAATTTACGATTAGGCTTGTACTCTACCATCATATCAGTTGCAATTGATAAATAAAAATTAAGTTAGATCTTGTGCGTGAATTTGCTATTCAAACCACAAAATTAGTTCCTTTTTGTACTTTCTTCTTGGGTATCAACAATAAAACAGGTAGGGTCGAACTAAAAACATATATCTTACCTTTATAGTTAATTGTAGATGTATTTTTTTTCTCACAGAGTGACGTTGAATTAATACACACACACACGATCAGTAAATTGAATTGCTTTTCCCGACAGTATTTATACCCTTTCAGGTGATTAATGCAATTAATGTGGTGTGCCAGGCTATTAGTTGTCTATTGCCTCATAATCAACAAATATAAAACTTTATTAGTGAATTAATTTTGATACTCTTTCAACAAGTAAACTAACCTGTCAGGATATGAGGCAGATATTATAACTTGGTGGGTCAGTTAGATGGCAAAAATAGATGAATACATTATCAAATAATAATAGAATAACCGCTGTTCACGTGATTTAATAGATGTAATTTTAGGGGGTGAACACGCTCAGGCCCGCCTCCTCCCCCTCCTCCCAAAAATATGTAAGCTATGTTTCAGCTTACAGGTTTTAATTAATTCATTTATATGATAAATAAGATAGTCCATATGATTAGTAAATATATTTTAAATCTGAACATTTCTCATGGGTTTTCTAAAACTGGGCCCCCTTTTTTAGTCACAGTTCAATTTCTTCGATTAGTAGATTAAACTGACTGGGAATGCGTTTTATAAAACTTGTTTTTACCGGCATCGATGATTGCATAGTCTAAGGCGTCACTATCATGTTATACTAGACTGCCGATGCCAGTGTGGTCGGCGTTTGCTTTCCGTTGTGGTGTACTGAGATTGATTTTTTCAGCCCAAGAAAATGCGGATACACATCCTACCTGGTCTAATTAAATCAAACGGAAAATCTGATCGACCAACCAAAACCTTTTTTTATTTTCGCCTAGCCTACATATTTTATCGCATCCTATTAGCTAATAATAAAATTTAATTTAGTTTCTTTAATAAATTAGATGTAATGTATCGTTACTTGATCAACTGTGTCGTGATCATAATTGCGTATTGTCACAATGCAAGAGCTGCGACAAATATCGAGGTTCGAATCCTTGTGGTCTCTCCATCGTCTAATTCTGGTGGAGTATGTTGGAATAGAATCCCTGGTGGAACATATGTTTAGCCAGAAAGGCTGTGTGTATGTGGAGGCCGTGGTTTGAATCCCCTCTGAGGCGTGCTGTCACTTTCGTGTTTGAATCGTCTGCCAAGGAGAGCGTGGTTTGAGGCCCCATCCGGCTGCACTGAGGGTGATTTTTTCAACACAATTGCGTGTGCATTTCCTCACCTGATCGGATAGTAAGACGCTATGCTATCTATGGCTCTCAGACATCAACATTGATCGTATGTGTCCTTTACCAGCAGCCGTTATCTCACTGACTTGACTTATGAATATATTTAATTTGTTTGATAATACCTCATAATGGACTAAGATAACACTTTATTAGTGATTTTATTTTGATAACCTTCCAAGATCACATGCTTTCTTTAACAGCAGCTGGTATCTCACTGAATTGACGTATGAATATATTAAATTTGTTTGGTAGAAAGAATAAATACAAAAATTATTTTTTTGCAATCATGGAACAGAACTATATTATGATTCTGGTAGGAAGAGCAGTTTAAAAATACAAACTTTATTGTCAAATAATGGACTTGCCGTATGAATATATTTAAGTTGTTTGCTAGGGAGAACATAACTATAGTATGATTCTGGTAGGAAGAACAGTTTAAAAGTACAAACTTTATGGTCAAATAACGGACATGCCGTATGAATATATTTAAGTTTTTTGGTAGAACTATAGTATGATTCTGGTGAGAATAACAGATTAAAAAATACAAACTTTATGGTCAGATCACGGACTTTCCGTATGAATATATTTAAGTTGTTTGTTAGGAGGAGCCGCTTAGAGTATTCACACATGACTCTTGAAGTAATTGTACTTTCCAGTCAAAACCCTACTATAGGAGTCCTTTTACAGTAGATAATAATCAAATCGTTTTGACACTTAGCGCAGCATTCTTGGCGTAATAATTAGGAAACTGACCGGTATTGAACATGTAATGAATTCCCTGGGGCCGCGGAAAATTAACAGCAAATGCTCTCTTCGATAGTTTCTTCACTCATTAGTAATCAGGCTTCCCATGCTCTCAGTCCCAAAACCCCTGGGGTACACATTAAATCAAATGGGCTAAGCCCATGAGCCACTGTGATGGCCTCTGTCGTGGGGCATGGTCTCGGGGAAGGGATGCAGGTGGTGTAATTAACTGGATGTTGAAAGTAGGTTAATTGACATCACAATACACACTCTCTCGTATGGTCTCGGGTAGAGGGGGGTGGGGATGGGGAAACTAACCGGATGTGGAAAGTAGGTTAATTGACATCACAATACACACTCTCTCGTATGGTCTTGGGGAGAGGGGAGTGGGTGGGTGGGGGAACAAACCGGATATGGAAAGTAGGTTAATTGCTGTTACAGGTGGTGGTTGTACCAGACTACTTAACTCAAATAGATTTTTTTTTAAAGAAGGTACAAGATAAAAGTATTTTCTTAGTGGTTTATGATGCAAGAGTCATGACAAACAAAACATAATTTGTCACTGGCCCCAAACCTTAAATAATTTTTAGCTACAATTTTTAATATTTTATTTTTAACCAAAAATGTACTTTTTTAAAGATTCGAAAACTCTAATTTGGATCAGAGATTCGAAAGAAAACTTAAAATTCGGTTTCAAGAAATAGAAGCTTTGACCCATTTTTAACTTTTATCAAACATGTAGAGATACGCCATTTGGGAATATTATGCCTTAATTCCATCAGATTCAAAACCTTTCACAGATAGTCCAATTTCTAATTAACGCTTGATCGACACTGTAAAGAATCATGCAAAAGATTAGAGGGTGAGTGTTACAAACTGATTGATATCTTAATTTTCAATTTCTGATTTAAAAAATCAACAATTAAGAGTTATTTATATTTGAATATATATGACAATGTCTTGTTGTTGTTTTTTAAATGTGGTTATTTCAGTATATATATTTATATATGTTCAATTTAGCCTTTTATTTAGCATTTCAGAAAACATTCTAAAGTAGCGTAAAGTAAGGAGTGGTAGTAATTCAAATTAAGACTTAGATAGAAAATTCAGGTATTACTATAATAAAATATATAGATTTACGATTAAATTAATTAGATTGTTATAAAATTGTTAGATGAATTGAGTGACTATATTATTCAAAAGATTGATTATATTTTGCTTTTAATTAGCAAGAAAAAGTCATGTAAAAAATTATTTTAGTAAATTTATATAACATCATCAACTGGGATTAAATTATGGGTTGATGACAAGTCTAAAATACACATATAACATATTAAAATATTAGTTATAAAACTTGGATACAATTAATTGATGACAAAAACAAAGTTTTAAAGTCAACAGTGTTGTAAAATAGATTGCGAGATTAGAATAAGTAAGTTAACATCTCTCAATGAAGTTCAATATAGTAGTTAAGTGATCTTGTACAACGATTACCATTACTCCTTGTGAAGAAACCCAGCCATTAGAAGGTTGCTGATTTTTAATCTTCATACATGTTTCGGTATTTAAATACCATAATCATGGATTCAGAGTCGTTGTGCGAGACACAAAGTGTTGTTACGACCGAGATTCTAGCCTCTTATATCCCCGTCATCGGTAATTTATTCTACTGCTACAGTAGCGCCTTAGACCACGTGGCCACCGAAGTGGGTTCCGTAAGACAAATTCCTTAATAATAAAAAATGTATCCCTACCATTATGATAACATGAGCTTCCAGTTTTCAAATAACGGGCTTCCTATATAAAGTCAAACTTGTTTATTTAACCAAGTATATTGCTATATTCATATGCGGCTGTTACTGTACAAACAACTATAGTAGCTTGGCTATTTAATTTATCATATTTAGACACTGCCTATATCATAAATGAATCCTAGTATAATTTATAAACATAGGAACGTCCTCGTTGAAATATTTCCACCCTCTCTTTTAACTTACCCACCCCTCGAAACACGTACGCAATTCCTGAAGCGCGCGTTTTGAATTCATATCCCATAATGTGTCTAACCCCAACTACCCCTTGTTTCTCTCTCTCCCACCCCTAAAAAAAACACCCCCACCCCCTCTTCCCTGCACGAACACACCGATTCTACGCGTTTAATTTGCGTAGCTCCCTGCTTGAAAGGATGCCTTGCTTCTTAATGAAGGTAATTCATATTAATTAATACACAAGACAAGCTTCACTGCTCCAATCCGCCACACACCCTTATTCTTCTCCCTCTTCAACCCTTCTACCCCCTATCGCCAACCTTCTCTCATCCCTCAATCCCTCCTTCTTGGACCATATCACGCAATGTGTATCGTGTGCTTACTCTTGTAGGACATGGGAGAGAATCCAGAGGGGTAAGGAGGGTGAGTATATTTCTGCATACTATTACGTGGTGAAAGGGTTGGCTCGTTGGCGGAAGACCTCTCTCTCTCTCTCTCTCTCTAAGGAAATCGGATTGGATAGGGTAGAGGGGGGAGGGGCAGGTGTTTGCGTGTTTTATCTTTAAGAAGAGCAGTAACTTTTAGCCGCAAGAAACCTGTGTCTGAACTCTTTAAGAGTGTCCATCGTAGCAGACCCAACTCGGCTCCCGGCTCGCGTGATATATGGGAGTAAAAGGGAAAAGAAAAGACCAACGATATGTCAGAAATGTGTGCAGTGCATTCGTATTTGAATGATCACCCGAAATTTTCCGTGGTGACGTTGGGGGACAAAACTACAAAGTTTCTGGTTAATAACTACAGTATGTCCCTTTTAAGACAGAATGGAGATTTGTGCGCAATGCTTACCTGTGCTAGGGGTAAGGTGTCAGACTTCTGTGCTGGCGGCCGGGGTTCAATCCTCGGTCCCGGCAAAGATTTAACTGATTACCAAACCCTTNTAATGTAATAACTCTTAACATTCAAAAGCTTATGTATATGTCAATCCGAGTTTTTTTTCTCTCATAAATTTGTTGTATTCAACAGATAGTACTGACAAGACATCTTGTGAATGTGAGGAATGCCAGGCCTCCACCGTGGTTCGGATTCCATGTTAAACTGTAGGTCCTTCATTTCATCTCACAATCACCCTACCATTACACATTAGCGTAAGTGCGTAAAACCCGAACGGATAGTAAGACGCGGTGCTAATAATAATGCTTAACTGTGAAGCAATTCTAAGATGGTCAAAAGATGGCCTTTTAATACAGTTTTTTTTAAATCAAAATATCTTTTAATATTTCAACAATGTCCTTTCTGTAGCCAAGTGCCCTGACCACTACACTACGGGGCCGGTTAGGAAGCGGACAGTTAGAGTTGTAAGTGAAGACGCCAACAGTAGCGAGGACCTATCTAAATTACGCTAACCTGACTTATTCAACTACATCACCCTGTGTACCTCAATAAGTTTATACTTCCAGCCCACTAAGCCCACCCAACCTGACAAATCAGCTAACTGGTGTGAAGGTTAGCGACACTGTTTTGATTTGTGTTGTTATTCTCTTCTCCTTGGTGTGGTCAAACCACTATTCGGAATAATGTTTTTTTTTGTATAGGGAAGGGGTTATTTGGGATGAGTTGATGGAAACCTAGAGGGATTGTGACCCGAACCACTGTTCTAAAGTGACAGCTGCATAATACAACCTCTTGGCTTATGATTGACAACTTGACATGATGACAGTAGTTATAGTAAACATTGACAACCTGTCGTATAAGTGTCATTGAGATCTGAATTGAGTATCCTATATGTCTAGAGATGTTTTATTTCAAATAAAACTTTCGTCAATGGGCACGTGGGCTCAGGCGTTAGCTTAATCCAGTCTGGATTTGCCTTCGACCGGGAAGTTAAAGAGTTCGAATTCTGTCCGGGTGTACTGAAGGTAGTTTTTTCCTGTATGGCTTTCCCCTCTCCTTGAATGAAAATGTAGGTATATTTCCTGTAAATTCCACCTTATCATTACAACTTTAGTATAAATATACATACTGATAGCCCGGGCAGGTAGTAAAACGCGGTGAATGCACTAAATTAGGTCATAAATTTGTTTATCAACTTTTTTTATAATTACTATTTACACTCTACAATAACATGTGAATATTAAACAATGAATAAAGGACTATATTTATAAATACATAATTTAATTAATTTATATTAAGATAATAATGTTACACTTATTACACATTATTATTATTATTAGCACCGCGTCTTACTACCCGTTCGGGTTATACGCACTTACGCTAATGTGTAATGGTAGGGTGATTGTGAGATGAAATGGAGGACCTACAGTTTAACGTGGAATCCGAACCACGGTGGAGGCCTGGCATTCCCCACATTCACAAGATGTCTTGTCAGAGGTGAAGAAAGGGTTTGGTAATCAGATAAATCTGTGCCGGGACCGAGGATTGAACCCCGGACTCTATTACACATTACATTCCAGTTGATGAAACAGGTCATTAGATAAAATATCAAATTTAACCTACATATACCATGATAGAAACACTGACACATACATTAGGGTAAAGATATTCGTTAAGATAAGAAGGAAATGATTTTATTGTTGTGTATACATGTTCAGTTTTTTTTTAAGAAAACATAGTTAATTTTTTTAATATTTGAACGTATACATAAATAGCTCTCATTCAAAACTATATCAAGCTGTTATTAAAAATAATTTGGTTGTTTTATGTTTACAATTATTGCTTTAAATTTTTTTGTACATATGCCGAAGGTTAACTTTAGTAGCCTGATTGCATTCGTTTACAAAAATCACTGTATTTAATAAGAGAAGAAATAGTAAGTAAGGTACTGCCTATTCGCGTTAGTGAGTCTTTCTTATTAAAGCGTAATATTATATATTTACTTACTTTGGATAAGCTATATTGATTTAGTAAAGTCTGTTCATCGTAGGAATTGTTTTTTGAAAGGCCTTTTTCCCTACCAGAAATCTATTGTATAGTAGAATATTGGTAGGAAAAAAGACCTTTCAGAAAGTAATTCCTACCGCGGATGGAGTTTAACTAGGGCCGGTTGTATACATAGGGCTTAGTCTACATTGGTTGTAAGGTGTCACCTTATGTGCACTAGCTGTATATATATATTTTAAACAAAATTAGCTTTATGTGGAATGATGTATGCTGATGAATTCCTAGTGAAACATAGGTTTTGAAAATTGTTAGATATCCAGACTTAAAATTTGAATTTGTTAGAAGTTTCAGTGTAAGTCATGATAAAAATCTGCAAATAAGAAATTAAAAAAGAAATGTCAGAAGTGGGATTCGAACCCACGCCCACAGTAGTGGACTGCGACCTGAACGCAGCGCCTTAGACCGCTCGGCCATCCTGACTTGTTATGGTTCTGCTTGAAAATATAATTTATAATTACTATACATTTTTATAACTTAATATATTTTATGTTACTGTTACACTTTTGTATAATATAAAAAGAAACTAAACATTGTCTCAGAGTTCAAGTTAAATGTGAACGATAAATATAAGAGTGATCAAAATAAATTGCGACAATCGTATTTGCAGCTCTAAATAATTCATATATAAAAAAAAATTCCATTGAAGCCCTATACATTTTGAATAAAATCATTATAGCCATTTCTATACAATTTTTAATTTTCCAAATTAGTCACCTCTAAACTACCCTTGAATTAAATTATCTTTATAAATACGAAAACGGTGCTATTAATCAAGTAAAACAATCCACAGACATCAATTTGTAGCAAAGTCATTAGTCATTTAATATCGAATTTTACAAAATTATTCACCAGCAAACTATGTACCCCTAATTTTAGAGCTAAAATAGAAATCATGATGTATACATCCAAACATATCAACCGTTTCTGTTGTATCTCCAAACACAGAAAAAAAATATAAATAGACATGTAGACAGACAGACCGACGAAAAAAGTACGTACGGAATTGTAAAACCTAACTTTTATTTAGTTCGGGGGGCAGGTAGAACCTGAAATTCATCATAATCTTGAAATAGAAAATTTTACCGATTCCATTATGTTAATTCTATGAGCAAGTAAAAAAAATGACAATAGTAATATTGTAAGTGCATGAAAATTAACAACATACTAACGTAGGTGATGGTAATTACTTAAGGAACCTTTCATAATTACACTTGATTCATCCAGTTTGTTTAAAATTCAATGTTACTAAACATTCAAGTAGTCTTAAGCAATCAATGGACCACCTCCTTTCCCCCCCTAATAAATTCAATTCATCCTCATTTACGAGGGTAAAAGTGATTTGGGGGGGTTTAGGGTAAAAGGAAGAGCTGTTTTCCTGATGGGTAATTTAAAGACAAGCGTAGGGGATAGCAAAAAGGGGTAGGGGGAGGGGATTTGATCAGCATTGGTTTTTCACACGACTCGATAAGTTCTCCCCTTTTGATGGCGTTATGTAATATTGTATTGATAATATTCTCCCATGACGTCATAAACACGTGTGCCACGAACCTTTAATAGTGTTTTATTTTAAGGAGGGGGGGATTCAAGGGGTTTTTTTTTGTGGGAATATAAGGGGCGGAAATTAGTGAGTGTGTGAAATTAGGTTTAGCGTGATGTGGGGTCTTCAATGTATGTCTAGGCTTCAGATTAAATATTGTTTAAGGGAACGAGAGGGTGGGGGAGAGGAATCATTCTTTTTGATAGATACTGAACAGTCATATCGGGTTTTTAATTGCATGTTTGGTCGGGCAATATTTCTGCAAGCAAGGAGAATGAGCAAAATACAGTGTGTGTTTTTTTAATCATTCCCCTTTTGTTCGGCATTCAAACAACACTCACTTTACTATTTGGGTCTGAAAAGCATCGACTTGCATTTTAATATTACCTTTTCCTTGTTTTCTATTCTAGATGCAGTAGCCCCTGTGGCTTCTTTGGTGCTGACTGACAGCTCACAGCTGACAGCTAAAAGCTTTGAAAAGTTATCAGACCAAATTATGTATCCCTACGCAGAACCATATGATCTGCAAAAAACATGAGTTTAGCAGCTGTCACTTCCGACAGTCGAAATTTAGGTATATACCTAAATGTGGATTGTCAGAAGTCAGCTGTGAGCTGTCAGTCAGCACCAAATAATCCATGGGGCTACTGTAGACAAATGCATCTGTAGACATTTTTAATCTACATCCGAATAGGAAGATACCTACCATAGATCGAATATCCTGAGTTGTAGACGATTTAAAAACAATCTTAGTGGCCCTATCTTATAGGCTATGTCATAGTGTAGTTTCTTTAAAAGTATTTAAACTTACACTTACTGAACACACCTTATTATAGGCCCTATTAGTACATGACCTATAAACTTAACTTAAATCTAGAACAGACATAACACCTAGCTCAGGGCTGAGTTTTTTTTAGCACCACGTATTACTACCCATTCCTGTTATACGCCTATGTATTAATTACTCTAATGAGTTAGGGATGAGGAAGGTTTAATCGATATGAAATGCACCCATATTTGCGTAGAGGGAGAGTGAAAAACCATTTAGGTAAAAACCGCCCTCAGTGCACTCTACCGGTATCAAACCCCAATCTATCCTCCTTCGTCAGTCTAGCTTTGCACGATAGTAGCGCGTTAGAGCATCCGGTCACCGAAGCGGGTCTCCGGGTTGTTAATTAATAACTGGTGACCTGGCGGTCTAGGAGTAAGGTGTCAGACTTCTGTGCTGGTGGCCGGGGTTCAATCCTCGGTCCTGGCACAGATTTATCTGATTACCAAACCCTTCCTTCACCTCTGACAAGACTTCTTGTGAATGTGGGGAATGCCAGGCCTCCGCCGTGGTTCGGATTCCACGTTAAACTGTAGGTCCTTCATTTCATCTCACAATCACCCTACCACTACACAGCGTAAGTGCGTATAACCCGAACGGGTAGTAAGACGCGGTGCTAATAATAATAATAATTAATAACTATGAGAGGGGTAGCCTCGTTTAGAACTCTTCACACACACACACGGAAAAAAAGGGGGAGGGGGACCTTCTCTCTGTCAAAGTATAAATGGTAGCTTAAAATTGTATAGAGCTTTATTGGTAAACCAAACAAAGTCGTGACAAAGGGAAAATAAATACATTTAAAAACCCCTCGACATGACAAAAAAATATTAGTTTTTTTTTTTTGTTT
This sequence comes from Timema douglasi, assembly GCA_901482245.1. Taxonomy (NCBI): domain Eukaryota; kingdom Metazoa; phylum Arthropoda; class Insecta; order Phasmatodea; family Timematidae; genus Timema; species Timema douglasi. Next base: position 5,328 of record CABEEJ010001811.1, on the reverse strand, counting down.
TGTTTTTATACCACCGTTCGGTTTTTACGCCTATGTACTAATTACATTTGTGTGTTGGGTATTAGGCAGTTTAACTTAGAGGACGTGCACCCACATTTTCGTGGGGGGTGGGAGGTGGGGAGTTGAAAACCATTTACGGAAAAATTAAGTGCACCCGACTGGGATCGAACCCTGATTTACCCACCTTCGGTAGTATAATCCAGCACGAGAGTAGCGTATTAAATCATGCGTCCAATGGGTGTCATTAATTTAATTATTGAATTTACTGTCATTAAAAAACATTTTGTAGCTAATAAAAATCAATAGTACATCTAGTACCTCCTGAAGATGTGCGCACCACAGTTTGAAAGCTACATTATTTTAAATACTATTTGGATTCGAACCAAGTTCTTCTAAACCTGTAGACGTCATACACACAACCCTTGAGTCAAGTGGACGTGATGGAACAATGAAAAGCCCTGATTTAAATACTCGCAAGGTAAAATACTGTATTACCCCTCTGCGCGCATGATTTACGAGCTCTGTCTTCCGTAATGGTTTTATGGTCAACGGGTTTTGCCATGATGTCAACTGTTTTTTTTTTTATTCGACCGATAGAGCGCAGACGCCACCGTGATGTAAGCACTTGATGTGCACTTAAACCAACGCTCCCCTCTACCCCCCTTTCCTTCCTTAACTTCCTCCACATCCCCTCACCCAACCCAACTCAACAGAAACGGTTTCCCTCTGTCTTGTCCCAATACATCTACCACCGCGTTCCTTGATAGTATGACGTCATTCGTCATTACACACACATCTCATACAAGGAGAGTCATGAGAAGGGGGGAAAAGGGAGGAAAGTGTGTGGGGGGAGGGGGGGTTGGAGGCTGGCGTGAGTTGGTGCGGCATGCTTCAAACCAGAGATCCAATTTTCATTAGAAGATGCTTCTTATCTGACAGCTATAAAAAAAATTAAAAAAAAAGTATTTTCATATATTTATAGATCAAGTCATCTGACCTACAGATATATCAATCAATCACGATCATGTAGTGAGCACCATCCTCTAAGAAATCTTAGCAATTCCCTATTTCTTAACTTTATTTTTCTAATCTATATTTCTATAAGTAGGTATTTGTTTGTACAGTATATTTATTTTTCTACGGGTCGATATTTTATTTATTTTGATCAAAAAAAGGATTTGTTGTAAAAAAATGAAAAACTCTGCCCTTTACTCGCGTCTCCTACACTTTCACTTTAAAGGGGGCCGCCTCAATAGACAAGAAACTACCATGCAGACTTTAAGCTCTAAAGCAAGACTTACTTAATCAGTGATCCATTATTTAAAAATATTGTTCACACCAAAATGAAGTCAAAAGATTCCATCAGGGCTGTTTTTCTTTATTAACAATATATTTTGAGTTTTATTAATAGAAATAAATGTGAATATGTGTAATTAGCTAATTTTCAACAACTTTTTAAACAAATTTGTGGCATTAGGAGACTAAGCGTAATAAAATAGGACCCTAGATTTTACCTTCTTCTAACTATTACAGTAATTTTTTTTATAGGCACACAACAAATTTTTTTAAGATAATTGAGAATTATTTTTATAATTTAGGAGAGGTAAAACTGTTGTTTTTATACTGAACAGTATCGCCACCAAGTCATTCTCCTAGGAAGCGTCCATACCAGCGAGCCAAGCCTCGTTGACGTTGAATAAATGGGTTCGTCGGAATGTTCGCAGCAACCCAGTTAATGTCGGTATTTCGACGAACATCAATGTATGTTACAAGGCTCCCTGGTGACCTGGTGGTCTAGGGGTAAGGTGTCAGACTTCTGTGCTAGGGGTCCGGGGTTCAATCCTCGGTCCCGGCACAGATTTATCTGATTACTAAACCCTTCCTTCACCTCTGACAAGACATCTTGTGAATGTGGGGAATGCCAGGCCTCCACCGTGGTTCGGATTCCACGTTAAACTGTAGGTCCTCCATTTCATCTCACAATCACCCTACCACTACACATTAGCGTAAGTGCGTATAACCCGAACGGGTAGTAAGACGCGATGCTAATAATAATAATACAAGGCTCTTCTCAAAAACTCACTAGACGGCGCTGCGAGCCGAGCCTCGAGTCGAACCACTTGCAACTTTACATTAATTTTTATTTCCAATTATCCTTCCGTCACATGCGCTTTAAATATTAGCTGAGCAGTTGCGGTTTGTATATTTTACTACACCTTAAAATTTAGTTTGAATTGTGGTTTTTTAATTGACATATTAAATATAAACTGCTATTTAAAATAAGTTTTAAACTGCCTCTGGGGAGAGAGGTGTAGACAAAGAATAGACTGATTTTGTGGGTAAATATATCCCAGCCCACTTCAGTGGCGTAGTGTTCTAAAGCGTCAATCTCGTGTTAGGCTAGCGTGCTCAGGGTGGGGAGATCGGGGTTCAAATCCCATTCGGGTCTATTGAGGGTGGTTTTTTCCTATATGGTTTCCTTTCTCTTTCCATGCAAACACGGGTAGATTACCTCTAAAATGCTTCCATCCTCATGTCTACCCCATAATATTAACTATCATATGATTTATTAATTATATATATATACTCTGTCTAGAGAACTTAAATAGGTATTGCAGACTGGTATAAAAGTGACCGGTTATTAAGAAACGTAATGTTATTGCGAATCTTTCCTGCACACTTATGGATTCTCTTAAACATGATTTTTTTTTTTCACTTTTGGTCTAATCAAAATAATTAGATGCTTAATAACATGGTATCATTCGAGTTAAGTTTTTGTATTGACCACTAATTTCTTGAAATCCATGTTAGTGGAGCAAACTATTTAAAATATATTCCGTTCGCCTTAAGTACATTTGAGTTTGCCACCATCGTCTGTCATATATATTGCAAGATGTTAATAAATTATGTCACAGCGACCAATTTTAATTTCCCCTTGTTCATTGTAAGTGCCATCCACCTAAGTACATGGAAGCAAAATATGGCTCCCATGAATGTTGAGGTTCAGCTCACGACGTGGTTTGGCTAGAGGCTCGACTCGCTAGTCTGGACGCAGCTTTAGACTCTTGGTTGAAAGAAAAGCGAACAAGAAAGAATTATAAGCATTGCCTCTTCTTTGGTGCGCATGCGCTCTTTTAGTTTACGTTTTCCCTCTGCGTTGTCACAGCCTGGGACAAAAATTTGGGGCGTTACAAGAATAGCTCACGCGCTTTGCTCTGTGTTCAGTGTTCGCATCGAAATGAACTATATTTTAAGGCCCTTGGCCCTTGTCGAGTGTAGGTCCAAAACCTATATTTTTGTGGGATGGTAGGTGGGAGGGTGAAAGGCGTGGCGTGGCTTCACAAACGACCAAAGTATCCTCCCGCGCCAATAAGAAAAGACGCCACGGAAACCGAAGATGGCGCTAGCTACCAGACAGGCCTTGCGGAATAATCATACTTTTTGGAAAAATCAATTTTCTCGAGAACGAGTGAGATTTTTATAGTAATATTTTCAACGCCCCTTCTATGATAATGTATCAATGTTTATTAATTGCCACATTTTCTTATTATTTGCTATGAAGCCGGAAATTTTGTATTTAAAAATGTAAAAATTATCAATATTTAATCACTGTTAAAACTATAGCGGAGGTTTGTATAAAAAAAATCATGACTTAGTCAACATGCTTCTATTCTAGAACAAACCGTTTCCGGAAAAAAAAACCTGTAAAACAATAAAAATTCTTAAAGATAGCCGTGTGTTATCATGGCTCTGCATTTCCACTCCAAATGAAAAGGGACAGTCGCCTTAGTAAGAATTATGCACGTCATCGGTAAAATATCGTGTTTCCGGATAATTTGACCTGAAGTATGTCTTTATTTATTCCTTGTTTTTTTTAGCACCGCGTCTTACTACCTGTTTAGGTTTTACATATATATACTAATTACGCTAATGAGCTATGGATGAGTAAACTTGAATCTAGAGGAAGTCAACCTGCATTTGCGTGGAGGGAGAGTGTAAAACTATTTTGTAAAAACCTCCATCAATAAATCATTATTGTAGCCATTGGTTTTTTTATACACACATTCATTTATTAGTAATTTACTGATGACTAATTTTTGTCAGAATTTTTATTAATAGCTCTAATGATTTTTTTCAAAATTCGTATCAGAGGACTATTTTTATATGATCAATAATGATGCATCTTTATTTTTCTAAATAAATTTATTTTTGAAAAGTTATAAAAAATTTATCTCATAAGTGATTGAAGAAATGTCAAAAAAAAACCTAAACAAATATAAGCAGTGAACATCCATTGCAGCTAGTATTGGGACCCTTGGAGGTACAGAATAGGGCAAGTGATATAGCAGGGTGGGCTGTAAGGGGGAGATAATGGGGGTGAGTCTATGCTTATCATGAATCTTAGTACGCACATAAAACATTGTTGCTGAAAATGTTTCATTCTTTTATAGCATTTGAAGTTGTCGAATTTGTTTATGTATTGTTTGATGCAAGCAAAGCCGCGGGAAAATGCTAATTCATAATAAACACATAAGCCATACATATACTATGATTTTTGTAGGAAGAACAGTAGAAGTTAGTTACTAAAGTTACTAAAACAATTTTAATATATCCATACATCAAGTTTTGTTATCTGCAGCTGTCACTTTTTATGGTTATTATCAATACCTATATATTAACACAAATAATAAAATAAAATATTATCAGTGTTGGCCACAAATAAATATGTTTGAATTTTCTCTACTGTTCTTCCAACCAAAATCAGGGTATACTCAAGTTCTTAAAGATGTCCTTTGTTAAAGGTAGCAAACACAATGTGGCTATGATACATTTTTTATCCTGCTGGGTATAAAATCCAGAAAACATTGAAAAGTAGGCAGACTCGCTACGGACAATATATCGTAACTAATACACAAGATAAATACGATAATATATACGATTGTTGTCCAAAGCCCAACTGAAATTTACAAAGTAATAATATACAAATGAATTAAGAATATATATCAATTTTGATAAAAATAAGCACATTTGAAAATAATTAGTTTTAATATATTGGTCCTCTTCAAAGCTACTCGTATAAATTTAGATTATGTTTCAATTTTGACCATTAGTTTTAATTTTTGTCATGACATTTTGATAAGTTCCATTTAGTTACGTGTAGTGGAATGCCAGGACTCCACCGTAGTTCGAATCCCACGTTAAACTGTAGGTCCTCCATTACATCTCACAATCACCCTACCATTTCACATTAGTGTAAGTGCGTACAACTCGAACGGGTAGTAAGACGTGGTACTAATATTAATAATAATATTTATGTGTATGGCGAAC
>CABEEJ010001810.1:98192-134960 GCA_901482245.1 Timema douglasi | reverse complement strand
AAGAGAAACAGGAAGCAAGAGAAGTGGAGTTGAAAGAAGTGAAGAGAAACAGGAAGCAGGAGAAGTGGAGTTGAAAGAAATGAAGAAACCGGTTTCACTTTATTAAATATATCATAGTTTCTTATTATATGACTATTGCAATAATTTTAATAAAACAAAAAAAAACCTGTGACATGAGACATGGATGATATGAGAAAGCAGACACAGTTCCTACTGTTGTGAGATATTAATTTCAGGAAATATACAAGCTAGGGTAAAATAAAACTTTAACGAAAAACTTTTTGATAAGTTCTTAGGGTCCTGTTATTTATTACTTATTTCTACACATCAAAGAATCAAGTCTGTTGCAATTTTTTAGTAGAGTTAGATATATTTCATTGTTTTTTCCCTATCATTTTCCCTTAACTGATTGGCAAGACATCTGCTTTCTAAATAAATATTTTTACATGTAATACTGTAAAATTATAGTGGAAATATTGAGAAGTTGATCAGGTAACTTGAAAATATGGTCAGGGAAAGTCAGGAAAAAGTCTGCGAGAATGTTTTTACAAATACTATAGGAATTCTCTGGTACTTTAAAACTCAAGTCAAACATTTTAAATAAATTTTATTTATAATATCACAACTCTGGGTTTCCCCCGCCTCCCCCGCTTTGGTGGCTGCATGATCTAAGGCGCTACTCTTAAAATAGACTAGGCTGCCGAAGATGGAGAGATCATGTTTGATCCCAGTCAGGTGTGTAATTGTTTTCCACTCTACCTCCACACAAATGCAGGTACACTTCCTTTAAATTCAACCTTCATAATCCCTAACACATTAGTCTAATTACTACTTGTGTGTATAACCCGAATGCGTAGTAAGACGCGATGCTAAACAATTATTTTTTTCTCGAGTGTTAGTTTAATTTATGGCTTCTAAACCACAAATATTAAACTTTTCATATTTTAAATACAATACAAGAAAAGCATAAATTTTCTTGGAAAAAAATGAAGTTTGTGGCTATAAATTAAAAAATAATTACAATTTGTTAGAAAACATTAAGGGCTGATGCAAGATTACTTATTGTACTTAAATTATATGCACCAAATCAACATTATTGTATCCTTAAATGGACTTTTGGTTTTATTTTAAAAACATATATATATATATATATATTTTGGTTGAAAATCAAGACATTATAAAGTTTGGGGTGAGCTGATTTGTTATTTTGCCAATCAAGCCTCTTTCAATCATTTGATTTCTTTTCGATATTAAAAGATAATATGCTTTAACAACACATTAAAATTTAAAATAGATAAATAAACAATTATTCAAAGTCATTCTAAATCTAAAACTAAAACACTAAAAATATAAAGGCTAGTTAGTACTTAAGTTGTTCTATACTGCTTGAGCTAGAAGAGGGAGCATTAATTCCTAGAGCTTTACTGGCTACTTTTGAAAATGTCTGCTCTTATCAAAGATTTATTTTGCAAATATGAATATCTTTCACGTTGACAACTTTTTGTTATTTTAACAGGTGAATATCCTATTAGCTCACAAAGTTCATTAAGTTTTTCTAGGAATGTTGGAAGCTCATGTTGATAATCACTGTTTGATGAACTACTCTTTTCATTTTTCAATGTAGGCACATATTTAAAACACAAGTAGCTCAATTCTCTTGAAGGCAAGTCATGTATAAAGTAGTGATCTATAGAACTATCAATATTTTTAATCTGAAAAACACCATTCAGTGTTCACTCCCACCAAAATATTATTTACACAAAGTGTAAATTATACCTTAAAGTAAACCAAATGCTAACCTGCAAACAAATGGTATTATTTCAAAAAGTGTCTGTCACAATAATATGAATGGATTAGTAGTGAAAAAAAAATGTGAGTGTGCCATTAGTGTGATTGAGACTGCACTTCTGTGCCACTCACGTTATGACGTGTCTTCTTGGACAAATCACGATGCTTAGTAAGCAAATCAACACGCTACCAGATTCAAAAATAAAAATGAGGACAGTTCTATTATGAAATCTTTTGAAACGGACAGCATTTTAAAATACAGTGGAACCTGACTAATTCGAGCTTCCAAAATTCAAAATCGTCTTTAATTCGAATTTTTCACCTGGTCCTGTGAATTTTGTATTAAAACAATGTTAAAAAATCATAGATAGTTTGCATTTTGTTTTGGTTAATTTGAACGTTTCTTAAGTTGTACTGTATTGTGCAGTATTGTTTTCCTACATCTAGTTGCGTCTCCATGTTGTTCTATTTTTGGAAACAAAGGAATGAGGTCAGTACTCTTCTTCACAACCCTCCCACCCATACGTCTTTGTTTACAAGTACAGTTCTGTACTCCATTAGTCAAGGTCGAACCTCTCGAGCGGCTATGTGCGCTGTTCTTAGTGATTCGGTCATAGTGATATTTTTGTGACAAGCAAGTTTATTTTGTTGTTTAGTTTTTGTTTATATTTAGTTCCGTTTAGTACATACTGTACAGTAGTATTTGTGTGTGTATTGTGATGTCACTCTCCAAGCCACAGTCCTATAAATAATTAGTTTTGGCCGAAAAAGTAGCAATGATAAAGGAAGTGGAAAAGGGAATTCCTTTTAAGGAACTTATTTAATTCAAATTTTTTGACAACTCGAGAATTTTTTCCTAGTACCTTCAAGTTAATATCCAGTTTCCACTGTAAAACCAAATTTAAGATATAAACTTTAACAATGACAGAAAACATTGACATCAAGATTGAAATAATCTAAATCATAGTTCTGATACCACCGATATAGGCATAGGTATCTTTTAACATTCTCACGCTTTGCTACTGCCAGAAGTCAAACCCCAACTTCTTAGTCACTAGCAATAAAGTCTTTTGTTTGTTTTAAATACCAACATCTGTAATTTGCACCAACAAGAAATATATGATAAACCAGTCATTTAATTCAATTGTTTTGACAAAGTGAACATCGTTAGTCCATTTAGAGCAGGGATTCTCAACCTATGTGCTGCGAGATTGGCCAAGGGTGCCGCTGTATTTTGACGGAGGATAATATTAAGAAAAAATAACCACAAAATAATGATAATAAAGAAACTGAATAAAGTTCTCTATGTTAATAGCTTTCAAAACAATTATTGAAAAACACCTCAAGTGGGCCCAGCTGGGATTAAATCAGTGCCTCCCATCTGTTTGTCTAGTTTCTTCAATTACAACTCGTGACTCTGACCGGTAGGATCACTTTCTGAATGGTGTTTTCTGTCTCACATAACATAATAATTTTTGGCTTATCTAGTGCGTTGAAAGAGATCAAGTACATGTATTTATTGCATAGACGAGTGACATAGGTAGGTCTTATCCCTAGAAAGACTTGCTCCCATTTGAGTTAATGAGAGCCAAAGTAGATATATTTCAGTTTCTAGGAGGGGGTCATTTTATCATATTTACTCATTTAGAACTCAATTTGGCCCATGTCCAATTTATTACATGCCCGATTCCCCCTAAGGAATCAACTGATCACCTTGAATGGTTGTAAGCCAATTGAACTGAACTATCCAACTGTTTACCACCACCAAACCTTTGGCAGCTTATTATATATTTTTTTACCTGGTACATGTTCAGACTGCAGTGTAGAATGGTGGTGACGCATCACTGTTAAGCTCGTGGAAGACAGTCTTGTTCTTTGTTCTGTTGCTGGAAGGTTAAAGGAAAGGTGTTGAGGGTATTAAAGGTCCTTAGGGGGTTAGCTTAATATGAAGACAGGCCTGTGCTCTACCAGCAAATGTTCATTTAATATTTAGTGTATTACATTTAATTTGCCAGATATTTTTATTTGATTTTTAATACATAATATTTATATTTTTGATTATTACATACTTACACTTTGGCATTTAGAAACTCGAAAGTTCATTGTCACACTTAAAGCAGTATACCATTTATCCCTATCTTGAGATAGTTCTATCCAGTCTACCTCATTACACCCTATTCCTATCTTGAGCTAGTTCTATCCAGTCTACCTCACTACACTATCTCTTTCAGGTCCATTCTAATTTTTAATCATATTCCTTATAATTAGAACGCTGAGTACACACAATTGGAAAAATGAAAAAATCAAAATCTTAGGAATTTGAAATACTCTATTAAACTAGGTAGTGCCACTTTCCAATATTTATTTATTTCCTGTAAATAGTCTTTAACTCGAAGTCTAACTACTATATTTCGAGTTCTAGTTTATTTTCTAATATACTTCTATATACTGTTATTCTTTTCCATTTATTTATAACTATACATACATTGATGGTATTGCCCTATTACTGGCCGAAGTGGTTAACTGCTAGGCAGCCAGCCAGCCAGCCTTCAGGCCAATTGATGCCCTGGTTGTCTGCTGGTGCCGAGCTCGTATTACACTTATTGCCAAGTGGTTCGAGGTAATGGGGCTCCTTAGCTGACCCAGTCATCCTTACCCGGCATGTCTCTTTGCTGTTATGTTTTGCCTGACAGCATATTAGGGCCAGGCTCCTGTTAGCAGAGACATTGCTGTCCCTGAAATGCCAGATTTTGACCCCTGCCCTTGGCAGATCTCTCCAGGATACTAGAGAGAATGAGACATTAGGCTCTTCCACATCCCATAGCTACTATCAAATTATAGGTCTTGTGTTTTCCATTCTCCCGTCATTTGTCCGTCTTGTCTACATATAGTTTGTCCTCTCATTCACTGTCATCGTTTGTGTCTGTGTCTTCTTCTTCCTTAACATATCTTCTTCTTCTTTGCTGTCTTTGCCTTTCTTCTTTGAGTCTGTCAATGTAGTCTTTGTGTTACTTGAGTGAGATTTTTTTGTGACTTTGTCGAAGGTTTTCCATAGGATGTCGTAGATACGGAATACCTATAGCATAACTTGCTGCTGGTTCTTCAGATGTTGGGTGTTACCACATTCCCAAACAACATGTTCAGTTGTTCCCTCCTCTCTGCAATCACAATTTCTTATCTCTTTTATTCCGCGGTCACAAAGAAGCGCTTTGTACATCACATGTCCTGTCCTTACTCTTTTGTCTTGCCACTCTTCTTGCAGGCTTCTTCTTACCCCTGCCAACGACGTTATCACTCCGACCTTGATTAGAGTTTCTACTTGGCGAAAGCCACGTTTCTTCAGCCAGTGCATTGCGCCCCTCTGCCTGACCTCCAGCTCCATCTGGGTTATACCTTGTGTGATGCCCGGAACGTGTAGGTGTATGTCGTCAAATATGTGCCAAAGAGCCTCGAAAGCATACCCCTCGGAAGCCTCCTTAGCAACCCAGCTTGTACTACAATCTTCAGCCCACATGCTTGCCCTGTAACCCACAATGGAGACAATAAAGCCTTGTGTTACCTCTTGCTGGTATACATAGGGAGATGAAACCTTCTCTACCCTATGCTGATTGTCTTATTCATCACACAATTTGCTTTGCCACACACCTGCTCTATGTGGGCCTGGGAGTTGAGCTTCTTGTCCTATGTCACACCCAGGTATCTAATGGTCTTGCTCCACCTGATTACCTGGAGGCCGATCTTCAGTGAAAGATTCCTCAGGAGTGTCCCTTTGAACAACATGTAGGTGGTCTTCGCTGGTGCTAATATTAGTTTGACCTTCTTGCAACAGGTATCTAGACCCTTTAGTACCTGATTTGCCTTGGTTTCTAACTGCAATCGTTATTTACCTATTAGCAGATCGTCTACAAAGACCATCAATCCCACTATTACCGGGAGCACCTCCATTTATAGCAACAAAGGTTCTAGATCTACATCCTCCAATACCAGCCCACTAAATGACCCTTAGGGACAGCCCTTGATCAGTTTCTTGTTTAGGGATACTCCCAGAGACCATAGTACTGTACCTTGTTATCCCTCGCTGCGGCTTCGGGGTTAACTGGTTGATGTCACTGTAACAATGTTATAAAAAGAATAACAACTAACTCAATCAAATGGGAGTACACTCACCATCTGCCTTGCTGAATATAAACACTGGAGCACACGTGCCGTGACATCCTCTCCCTACAACACAATCCCACAGACTAAATGGAGATACCGCCCAACGATCTGCTCGTGCTCGTGATAGAAGCCCCACCCCGCCTATAAACAAAGTGAAACAAAAACTTGACCAGTTTAGTTTCCGGTTCAGTCGCCTAGATGGTTCTTGGATTCTCTTGCAGCTCCTAGAGTCCCCGCTATCCCTCCTAAGCGCTGCTTGTATCCCCTCTTCCACTCCATTTTCTCCCTCCCTCTTTCCCTCTCTCTGTGGGCATGTCTGATATTTGTGTGGGCTATATATTGCGATGTATCTTTTACATGGTTACTCATTGTATCACTGACTAAGGTGAGAGCACTGGTTTAGACTTAGACTTATTTGCATTATTCTAAATTCTGTTTCGGCTTAGATTGGGGAAAGCTTTTCTAAATTATTGGTTTTGGCGGATTAAATTTGATTGTTAATTTTAGGATGGGTTCCTTTGGGCTGTGGCCGTGGAATATATTTCTTGCCACAATATATTATAGTTGGATAGTTTGGGTAACCAAATCTATGTTCATGGGCGAACTTTGTTTTCTCGCCACCAGTCGACAAATTTAGAGTTGCGCTCTTGCCACCTTTTGTTATATCGTTTTCAACTTGTGCAGATGGATGTTTTTCTGGGAGGCCAGCCTTGGCTGCATTCTTAATGCTTTATTACATTGGGAACTTGACTTGTTGTACGTAACTATGTCTACCTTCGTCGCCTTAAGCGGTACAAAGGGAGATGGCTATTGCCAATTTGTATAGGTTTTGGTAGTAGTCTATCTTTATGGGCGCCATGCCTAGACGGGGTGCCTAATCTTAACTCTAACTTTGTTTATTGGAAGATACAGGCTAGCTTGGTTGGGGTTGTAAGACATCCCTTTTTTGTCATGTTGTATTTCTCACGACTCTTGTGCGCCGTTTGTCAGGCTGTTAGCTCAGGAGGCTGGCAAGTTTTTATAAACTCATTACTTACGTTTGGGACATTAAACCGTTATAGGTGGGCTCGGTGGATATTATGGTATTTACGTAAGTTTGCTCTGGGAAATATATATATCTTTAATATTGTAATGTTTTGGTTTTATATTAATTTCCTCATCTTTTAGTTATCCTGTAACTTTGTATATTGGCGCCGTGTCGTCATTTATTATGGCCATAGGTAGTTGGGTGACTGATATGTGTTTGTAGGGACGCCATGCTTGGTATTAAAGTCTTTACTTTAGAGTCATGTAAATTTTCTTGGGACAATGTGTTTACATAAAATGGCTTACGTTAAACCTTAGTCTATTTTGGCTTTAAAGATGGAAATATGTCTGTATTAACGTCTTCCGCTTTATACCTAGGGAAAATATATTTACACCGAAGTCTTCAACTTCAAACTCTTGTGAGCTTTAATATTATTGGACATTATGTTTATTTAATGTTTCTTATTTGAAACCTTCTGTCATCATAAACATCTTATAAAATATTATGTTTAGCTTCGAACTTCAACTTCATAATCTAAACAATATTACTACATTTGTAATTCTATTTTTGTATCAACCATTGTTTTAGTACAAATGAAACAAATACTGTTATTCTCTTGTAACTCCTTGACCTTTTTTTTATGCTTCCTATTTAGTTAAGGTGGTTACATCACGACAACAGTGATGTTGTGTTCAGACACGTGTGGGTAGGGATAGGAAAAAGGTCGGTGAGAGTGTTCCGGCAATGTGAGTTATGGTGGGTGATGGTGAAGAGAGAGAGAGAGGGTTAAACAATATTGCTTTTTCATAACATAAGACAATTTAATAGTTCTTTCAAACAGGTGGCGCACCCGGGTTGGGTAGCCACTCTCCAACTGGACTCTGCTCTAGAAACCACCGTTTTAAGTACCCACGTCATGCACAGCTCAGAGAACATGAAGTGGAGTGGTTCAGGCAGTAAAGAGAGTGGTTGGCGTGGCCTGTTCAAATGCGTAGGAAATATACAAGGGCCGACTGAACAGTGAGGTATGACAACCTGTCTTTGCAATAATCAAAGAAGCTGCTATATAGTTTACCCAAACACCTGGTTTCTTTTAACCATTTAAACAGTGATGGCTACACAGGTTGTTGAATGCACCCAAGATGTCAGCAAATATCCCGACCGTTTACTTAGCTCTTGAGTTGTTTATTAGGTTTATATCCATTGTTATTGCGTCGTCTCTGGACCTTCCTCACCTGAAGCATATCGGCCTATATTAGTAAGGTAGCAGGTTTTGTTTTGTTCTCTCCTTTGCTTAGAAGCACCCTTTTTTCCAAACATTTGGTTCTGTGCCTTGTACTAGGCATCCATTCAGCAATTGGGCGACATATATAGTGATCCGATCTGCAGACAGCTGCAGCACTTCGATCTTGGTACTGTCTGGTACAGATGCTTTGTTTTTCTTCATTGAAGCTATGGACCTCTTTACTTCCTCTTGGACTACTGGATCCACTTCAGTCTCGTCATCAAATAAGTCACTCTTCAGTCTTTTAGTGTATTCATGTTGATCGTCTTCATCTTATATTGTGTCATCAGGGACCCAATGTCTCTCGAAGCAACTTCACCGATTTTTCCCGGCAAGTAGTTGTCATGTCATCTGCTCGCTGTAGTGTCGTAATTGAGACTGTGGCCCTTAGGTTACCCGTGACTATTTTAAATAGAACTCCTCACGTGTTATTTGCCAGTTGTTCCTTAACATACTCACTTCCTTTACTGCTACCAGACTACTCCTGAACTCCTTACTTTTGTAGATGCCCAAAATAATTAGCCTACTTGCTGGGTTTTGCTTTTATCTGGCTCTTAGGGCTTCCTCATGCAGTCTCTGCAATTGGTCTTTCCATGGTTCATTGGTGTCTCTCTTCACTCTGAAGAAGTATGGCCACCCTCATGGCATCCTGCCAGAGATCATGTTTGCAATAGTTATTATGCTGAATTATTAATAATATAAATAACTTATACTTAAAGTTGAGCTTTGGGAGTACAACACTTATCTGCAATATACCTGCCTTCAAGTGTAAGTCTGTTTAGTGTATGTTTTTTAGTTTTAGATTGCTTTTTAAAACCTATAATGACTTTGATTAAATGTTTATATATATTTATTTCAAAATTTAATGTGTTGTTACAGTATATATTTCAATATTTAAAAGAAAACAAATGATCTGCTCAGCCCAAACTTTTTAATGGCTGATTTTCCATTATAATACTTTCAATTTTCTTAAAATTAAAGCCAAAAGTGCATTTAAGGATACAATAAATTTTATTTGTTGCAAATAACAATAAGTAATCTCGCACCAGCCCTTAATGTTTTCTAACATATTGTAGTTATTTTTTAATTCATAAACCACAAACCTCACCTTTTTTCCCAAGAAAGTTTATGCTTTTCTTGTATTGTATTTAAAATATGAAAAGTTAATGTCTGTGGCTTAAAAGCCATAATTAGACTAACATTTGAGAAAAAAAACAATGAAAATAAAAACCTAATTGTGATATTATAGATCATATTTATCAAAAATGTTTGAAGTACTAAACATAAGCTTTAATTTGACACAAAAATGAACAAAATTGGTTAATAAATAATGAAGCTATGAGTATTTTAATTAATTACAACCTGAATCAGAGCATCAATTAAACCAAGAAACATAATTTTTCAATATGGCGCCCTAAGGCCATTTATGCCCTTAAAATTCTGAAAAAAATAATCTAGCTATAACGTGTATATATAACTACAGAGTAAAAAGTATAGAGGACACCTGAGATGCGAGGGAATATGCCATTAAGTGATTTGGTATGTAATGAACCATGTTTGAAAATTAAATTGGATTTTTAAACTCCAAGAAAACCTTTAGTTTTGACTGATAACCTTCCATGTTATTAACATTCATAAACTGCAAATTAAACTCTCGCACATATCGATTATAACTGGGGACTTCACAAATGAATACATTACAATGGTGCACAACATATTTTAGTGGGATAAGTAATATGTTTATAATTATAAAAGATTCTAACCAAACGAAGCATAACCTTTCTAAATGGCCATGCATCAATAAAATAAGATTTCTGTTAAGTTGGAAATTGATATATTGTTAAAATAAACTATTTATATGATGGCATGTTAGGTGATACCAATGGCATGTATGTCAATACAATATTTTAGGAGAAACACTTTGTTGCTGCACGGAAGGGTTTTGTTAGGTTAGGATGGCGTTAAACCCTTTTGTCCCTACCCATGAAAACTACCTATAAATGGTTTTAGGGCCAAACTGTAACATTTACTTGGTTCCAAGAGTTGGATCCTACTGCATAATCTTGCTTACAGCACCATTAAACTAATAGGTGTGTGTGTGTGTGTGTAGGTATGGTGTCCAATCACATCCACCCCCTGCATCACATACACCCACATCAGCCCCACTTGTATCACCACACTAACGTCATAATTAAACCCAGCCCCGCTATAGGCTACTTAGCGATTTTCACATTTTAAGACAAGTTGTGGAAATTAATTTGAAAGGGTAAATTTGTGAATATCATGACACCAGAGGATTTTTCCTTTTTACAGAAGGAAATGGAACTAACCCTGATTTCAATGTTCAACTTTCTCAAGTACTTGAACAAGCCAAGAAAAATAGCATGCCCAGGGCCACAGTTGAGAACGCCATCAATCAAGCCAAGGTATGTCCAGAAAAAAGATAACTACTAGGGCCCCTTTGGTCTCAATGCTTATTCAAGTTATGGGTTTTAAAGTGATTATAATGTTTATAAGGAGCAAAATCCAAATTTAAATATAAGTTAAGCGGTTAAAATGTAAAAAATCATTAAGTCACATTAGCATACTGCTTAGGTTTATTTTGGTTACTCAACTGACAGTCTTTTATATCACCGCGTCTTACTAACTGTTCAGGTTATACGCATGTGTACTATTTACACTAATGAGCTAGGGATGTGAAAGGTTGAATTTAGAGGAAGTATAGCCATATATTGGCATATTTATTCGGATTTGAAACCTGGTCTCCCGGTCATCCACATTATAGTCCAATGCAAGAATTAACTCTTGACAATTACTTGCTGACTTAGTTTGCTGTGACATTCTAGTTTTTAGGTAGTAGATCTGCTAGCAAAATACCCACAGGGCTTATTTATTCTCTTTTGCAACATCTTAGTCACATTCATATAACCATAATATAAGCAATTTATAATTAAATCAAGCATGCGAGCTTAACTTTAGTCTTGTGTCGTTTGCCAGTAATGAGGTCAGGATTCAAATTCTGACTGGGGGTATCATTGCAAATTTTTCCTAAAGGGTTTCCCCCTTTTCCCTCCACGCAAATAAAGGTACATTTCCTCTGAATTATATCTACCCCACAAGTGTAATTAACACTAGTGTTTCATGTTTTGTGTAATTTTCAATTTTATATAATAACAGGTTGAATATTTATTTAAAATATTGATAATAACTAAAACTTGGCTTGAAGGTAAGAATAGAACTGCTCTTTATGTTTTGTTTTTTTCTACTTAATTGTGGTAACTAAAGAGGTGTACTCTGGTTCTAAAACTTTCATAAATAGTATACACTGCGGTCTTGCTTTATCATGGACATCTGTCGATTTAAAGCCAAAAACCACATAACTGTAAAATTTACGAAATTTATGCTTCTTCACATACCCCCACTAGTTTGTGGTGCCTCCTCTTTATTTTCACTCGTACAATTCTTAATAATGTTAGATAAAATTTTGTCCATTTTTAGGAAGACAAAAACAACAACTTTTAAAGTTTACTTGATCACAACACCATTCATTTGGTTCAATCTTCAATAAATCAAGGCTGTGGAGACATCAAGTACAGAGAAAGTTTGATAAATCACTAAAACAATCCATTCACTATATTCAAATTGGTGCACTGAGTGATCTACATCTGTCTGCTTAGCGGGATGAGAAACAACTGTCCTCTAGACTGCTTTGTCCAGAGTTATTAAACGACTATTAAAACTCTGACATCAAACACCATCTAGTATTACTCGTGAGAAGTGAAACGGTTAGCTGTATGTAAAGTGTCCGTCAGATGTCCTTCCTACCATCGTGTCAACACATCGATGGTCCGATTCTAAAACCACGTGGGCTGTCATTTCATTGAACATATTGGAATATTTCGCAGCACCCCTGTATGCAAGCCCCAGGGCGCTGCGGCGCACAGTTTGGGAACCACTTGGGTATTGCATTTTGTTAGGATGTTAAAATAGAATAGAATAGGAATATAGGGTCTGTAGTTTTCACTCGTTATTTTTTTATTTTTAGCAGCTTGTCTTACTACCTGTTCAGTTTATACATTTATGTACTAATAACGCTAAGGGGTTAGGAATTGGGAAGGTTGAATATAGAGGATGTGAACCCGCATTTGTGTGGAGGGAGAGTGGAAAACCAGTTCACCTGACCGAGATTCGAAACCTCAATCATCCCATCCTCGGCATTTTTACTCTTAAATGGGCCTATTTGACGATAGCAATTTAGGAGTATATTAATGTCACTTATGTCCACCATTTTCTGTAGCGTTAACCTCTTCAAAAGTGTTGCCTTTCTCACCGGGTCTTTGGATTAATATATCTCTTCCAATTTCTGCCAGATTTCACACAATGTCTCACGATTTTTTACTTGCTTGAGCTCGCTTGAGGATATAAACAAAATTATGTCCGACTGCACTTTCATATCATTGTGCACCCATTCTCACACGTTTGCTTCGTTGGCGCGATTGTTCGTCAACTCAGGTTTTAATGTGACACCATTCACGAACTCCCTTAAATCGGCTTTAATTAAAATGAACTGCATTTGCAGTTTCCACGTATCATAATTTTTTTGCCTATAAGTTCAATTCTTGATACGTTCACAGAGTTCATGGTGTTGATCTTGGAACTCTCACACATCCGTTTATCTTTTATGTTAAACTTGCTATTTTACACGAAATTCGCGAACTTGGGCCCATAATCTGTTGGAGAAAGATCGCCGCATATCAAGCGAGCCGAATAAACAAGATAATACGAGAAAACATACATTAGTCAGTACAATAAAATTACAAGTGATGTCACAGAGGTGCAACCCCAAACTTATAACGGGCATGACTCTATTGTCTATTGTCTGCCAAAGAGTATGTGCACGCTTAACGATGGCTTAACTAAACAACCGTAACACGTAACGAGCTATAAAATAATACCAACATTTCAACAGTTATGTTGTTTCTATCAAACTTTTAATTTGATCTGTTATCAAAACTGTGGAAGACAAGTGTCTACAAAGTTTGTCTTATCGGGCTGATATATTTTCAACTCCCACTGAACAGAACCATTCACTGTTCATGCGGTACAGTACTTTCAGCTTATGGCAAAATTGAAGTAAAGTTAATAATCTAATTTTGGGAATTTTGTATAAAAAAAACAATATTGAGTGATTCCCTACACTGTTCAATATTTATGTGAATCAGAAACCTCTCTCTCATCAGGGATTGTAAAGAAATACTTCACTGACTTCACTGAACTCATGTCTGGAAGACAAACACAACCATCTCATTAGCATTATATTCACTTTAGTAATGAAAAGAAAATGAAATACTAACCCATTATTAAAAAAAGATCTATTAAAATGTGGATAAGTGACAGTACATTTTACCTGCTTCAATGGCTGCATGGTCTAAGGTGTCACTCTCACAGTAGACTAGATTGCCGATGACAGAGAAATTGGGGTTCAAATCCCGTTCTTGTGTATCAAGGGTAGTTCTTCTTAAATGGTTTTCCACTCTACCTCCACACAAATGTGGGTACACTCCCTCTAAATTCGATCTTCCTAATTTCCCAACACATTAGAGTAATTAGTGTATATGCGTATAACCTGAACAGGTAGTAAGCGCGGTTCTAAAATAAACAAATGCTACATTTTTGATATTATATTACTTTACCCATGCAAAATATATAACATAAGTGTAAGAAATAAATTAGTTTTGTTTCAGACTTAATCCATAACATAGTTTCACTACTAAAATACGAGGCATGTTTTTTAAGTAAGTGCCATTTTGAAATTAAAAAAACACAAGTGTACTTTATTGTTATCAATTTTATTTTTACATGAATGCCTGTACTTTAATCTACTTTTCACCATAATTTCCACCAATATTAAGGCAGTTGTTGTTGAATTCCATCCTCATAGAAATTTGCCGCCGGATTTGACAACCACTGCAACACGGCCGTTTGGAGGTCATCATCGTTGTGGCGCTGACCATCAAGATGCTTTTTAAAATGCAGGACAAGTGGTAGTCACACGGCGCTAGATCAAGACTGTACGGAGGGTGATCAATTTGTTTCTAGCCAAATGATGCGATGAGATCTTGGGTTCGATTAGCCACATGTGGACAGGCATTGTCATGAAGCAAAACAATCCCCTTGCTCAGCATGCCATGCCTTTTGTTTTGGATTGTACAGCGCAGTTTAGTTAAGGTCTCACAATTTATTGTGTCACCACGATATAACAAATCCACAAGCAACATCCCCTTCCTATCCCAAAATACAGTACACATGATTTTTCGGGCTGAAATTGTTTGCTTGAACTTCACTTTTTTGGGTGATGTTGAATGCTACCATTCCATGGATTATTGTTTCGATTCCGGCGTAACATGAGCCACCCATGTTTCATCGCCTGTGGCTTAAAAGATGATCACCAAAATCACTGTAATACTCAAGTAAAGTCAACGCACTGGCTAAACGTTTGGTTTTGTGAACCTCAGTCAACATTTTCGGTACCCAGCGTGAGTACAACTTATGATAATTTAAGTGTTCTGTCACAATTCCATAAAGAAAACTTCTTGAAACTTGAAGGAAACTCATTAAATAAAGATGAAATCGTAAAGCGTCTGCTCTCTCAAACTTTTCCATTGACTTTCTGTGTAAGTCTTCAGTAATGACAGAAGGCCGCCCACTTCATTCCTCATCATGCACATTTGTGCGGCCATCTTTAAATTCTCTAACCCATTTTCTTACCATTCCTTTGCTCATAATGTTTTCTCCGTACATTTCACTGATCTACCAATGAGTTTCAGACGCTTTCACATCTTTTGCACGAAGAAAACAAATAAAAGAGTGTATTTCACAGTCGGTGAGATTTTCAATTGACTGAGCCATTTTAAATACTCACAAACAGATGTAAACACGGTCGAATACTTCCGTAATGGCGTCTGTTGCTAGCCAACTCAACGCGCACTTGCGGAATGGCAGCCGCAGCGCTGCAGTGGCCAAATTTCAAAATGTTACTTACTTAAAAAAACACGCCTTGTATTTAAATGTCAAAACTTGTAGTAGGCCTATAGTTGTAGAGGGAAAGAGGATGAGACATGAACATATAGGGGTTCCTCATTAGGTTTCATAGCTTTTATTGGGTTCCATATGATCAAATAGTGTATCTGGCCAAAACACACCTTATGACCTTCCCCCTTCCAATGCACACTAGTCCTAAGAAACAGTTTGGCGATATCATATTCATATAACTTATATAACCTACTACCTGTCTTATATTACCTTATTTAATCTAGTTTGCCTAGCTTAATATTACTTAACATCATCCAACCAAAACAATCTATCACGTTTTTATAACATTATTTAAAGTAGGCTTATTTACTTGGAATAGTATACAAATAGTAAGCTACTTTTGAAAGCGATAAAGGCTCAATAATTCACTCTCTCCACACAACTTGTCTTCCAATCATCCAGTGTCACTTTGTAAAGGACTCCACTATTAGAGAAGATTATAAATTAACAACTTCCTATTTGCTTGAATAGGAAGATTGTAGCCCTTTATCATTTGAAAATGTAGCACTAAAATTTTTAACTTGATCTCTTAATCGATGATTGGAAATTGCTGCATAATGAAATGAAGAAAGGTGATGAGCTGATATTATAATCTATCAATTGGAATACAGAATTTATCTTAGACATAAAGATCAAACATTATGCATTAATTTAAAATTA
This sequence comes from Timema douglasi, assembly GCA_901482245.1. Lineage (NCBI taxonomy): Eukaryota > Metazoa > Arthropoda > Insecta > Phasmatodea > Timematidae > Timema > Timema douglasi. Next base: position 118,950 of record CABEEJ010001810.1, on the reverse strand, counting down.
TATATTAATTTCACATAGCCTAAACATTTTTTCCTCTCTCTTCAAGAACTTCATCCTTAAACTCATTTTGTAACAACAACAAAATAAGGAATTAAAAGACACTAAGCTATTTATGGTTTTAGTTATTCAAGAGTAAGTCAGATCTGGTCTTCGAAGCAAAAAGGTTTTTCATTCAGACAGTTTTGTAACCACAGGTTAATAAAAATTGCTTTACATTAGATCACGTTAGATTATTTCACAGATTTTTATTTCTAGTACTCTTTAGAAATTGGATGGATACTATATTTAAAATTTTAATCTCTCATTTTTTTTTAAAATCTTTACTATAAACTTTAATTTCAATAAATAAAATGCAAAGCAATTAACATATTTGCCTGTAATGGCCCCTTTGTGCTGATGCACCATTAGTTTCAGTATTGTATTTAGAAGAGTACAATTTTTTTTTAACTTCACATAAATTTAAAAAATCAAATTAGTTAAACAAATTCTACTATTAGCTATTGCGTTGATTACAATGTCTTTTAATTGAGAGGCTACTATGTAGATGCTCTAAATATTTATATAAAGGTGTTCTTTCTTCTATATTGCCTTTTTAAGTTTATGGGATGCTGGGAAATATTGCTGAAACACATACAAATAACATTGGTTGTTTCAGACTAGCAAACTACAAAGCAAACAAAGTTTTTTGGAACTTCGTGGACCTGCAGGCTCTATCTTCATTGTGTCAATTTTGTCAGACAATACACCGCGTGTGAAGAATGACTTGAATTCTATTGTCAGGAAGTCCAACATGTAAGAAATCGTATTTCTAAGAACTAGATTAAAATAATTTTAAAATTGGCTAAAATTTCACCAGGGCATTGGAATTTAGCTTGGGACCTTTAGTTTAATATAATTTGATAATTTTGAAAAATATGCCTAATATTTGTGTTTTTCCCCTCTTCCATCCTCCTTCTTGTCACAAACCGAGTAGAATATGCAAAAAATAATATGTAATAAAGAACAATCAGAGTGAGTCAAACAAGGAACAATAATAGCCTAAGGGCAAACTATTGTGCCTCAGAAACATGCAACTCACCCGGTTGTGGGAAAAGGCCCAACTATGGCCGTCCTCAATTTTAACTACTCCTAAATCTTATGGCCTAAATCCAAATCTAGTTATTCCTAAATCTTATGAGTTTAAGATGAAAGGTTAACAAGTCACAATCAAAACAAAGAAAAATACAAAGGATAAAGTTTGACTTTGATTTTAACAATATAATTAAATGAGATGGTCGTATAATATGAAAAGTTTAAATATATATATATGTACAAAGAAGAAAGTTGATTACACCCGATTTTCATAGTCAAAATGTAAGATTCTCAAAAACTCAGAATTAAACATTAGTAATTCAAAGGTAGGTAGGCAAAATGGATCACCTCCAACACAAATTTAAAGATCCAACCTTTGACAACAATAAGATTTTTTTCAAATAAAATCTAAATATACTAAACAAGAAAATTAATTCTCAAAAATTCTAAACTTAAGGACCATGATAGAGTTCTTTAAACATTCCCACTTTAGCTGTTCAAAAGCAAACATGATAATTTGAGTTAAATGTAGAAATTACCAAAATATTATATATTTAAACCTCAATATCTTAACTTCTCGAAGTTTATCATACATATTCAAGAAAGAATTATTAAATACTACATAATTTAGTCCAAAAGAAATGTTCAAACAGCAATATAAACTTCAACATCTTAACCTCTCAAAGGTGATCATAAACATAGAAAAGCAAGAAGTAGTAAATAGCATGTAACTCCTCTATGTCTTTTTAAGTTTTTTTGTAATTTCTGAACTTTACATATGTGCCGCCCCACTCTCACTCTATTTAGTTACGGCCACAATAGACTAAAAAAGAGGAGGGTGATATGTAATTACATGAAAAAGTAAAACATTTGCAGGTTAAAGAAACATTTGAATTATTTATTCAAAATAACAAACAGTGTTAAAACAACAAGTTGCATGGCCTTACAAGTCTTACTGGAGTGTGTTGAAAAACCAATAAATCTTAGCAATTTATTACATGTGCAGTGTGTTTCAAAATTTTAAGGAATATAATTATATTATATAAACTTGTCTAGAAGAGACCAATGAAATAAACAAAATAGTTGCTATTATTTAAAGAAACTTTTCTAAATGATATACAAGCTTCTAATTCACCACAGTGAATTAAGATCAAATAAAATCAAATGGATCAAAAGTTTAAATTACTAAATTTTTACAAAGATCACAAAGAGCTTAATGAGCCAAAGAGCTTAATGAGCCTCTTTTAAATGGTTTATAATGCGTCATATTCACACCAGTGAATATAGACTAAACAGTTTTAAATTTATGAAATAGATTTAAATATCGCACCAGATATTCACTTAAAGCACAAAGATTTGACTTCCTGACTAAACTCAAACTTTCGCGGGACAATTACCCTCGTCACTTTTAAAGAATTAAACAAAGTTCCCACATTTAAATATTTAATATTAAAATAGAAAATGTTATGTTACAGAACTTGTAATTTTGCCTAAATGAATCTACAAATATTAAAGTCAAAACCATATTAATAAAATAAAAAAGTTACTTTCCATTTACTTCAAAGTAAAGAAGTGTACAACATAACCAACAAAAGAAACATTATCAATTTAAAGAATTTAAATTACTGATAACCACAAAAGCAAAAATTTAATATCTAGCAAAACATTACCGATGCCTACACTGACAGATTTCCATAACAGACTAAATCAAAGTATTTAAGAAATTCAAACCCATCACATCAATATATAGTTTATAGATTTAAGCAAAGATATTGTGGAAGTGGCGAATGTTAAAGTCTTCAATATTGTCTGTGGTCCTTCGTTATATAGGTATAGTTGCAAGGCGGGAAGGTGGGAGTTTTTCTTGGTTGTTGCGTCACTCGCAAACATCAGGTTGAAAGGCTACATTGTTTTCGTCACGTAGGCCAGATTTTTGTTGTCTTGATCATCAGCTGCTGCATTCGACTAGTTCCCAAAACACGAACTCCAAGACGTGCAGTTGTAGAGCTATACTTGTTTGGTCACCTACGCCATCCTGGTGTCCAAGAATATGAGTGGTCTTCTAATAGTACAGTAAGGGCTAATCAGAATTGCTGGCTTTCTCCATCGGAACATCAGGGTGCTGCATAATTTGTAGCATGTTTTGGACTTCCCTCCAATCTAGCATTTGTGGTGAACCGGCTGGACTTGCAAGTTGTTCTACTCCAGGCAGATATATGCGTGAGCAGAGACCTATATTTGACATAGTAAGATTGTGATGTTTAATAATGCTGGATGTCTTTGAGTATAAGATTATTTGGGGTAGTATTTTTAAAGCTGGTAAGTTCTATTAGTATTTCTATTGCAGGATGTCTATGAATATTAGCTTGTTTAGGGGTAGGTAGTAATATTGTCATATTAGCAGTCCGCGCTAATGTTACACATAAAAAACCAGACATAAAGAATTATTAAACAAATAGTGACTTCTCTACTTCTTACATTATTTCCTGATATCATACATTTACTTTATACACCATTCATTACAAAACTTGGGCTAACTTTGCTACGAGCAAAAATCTATATATTTTAGTCTAAGCAATATATCAATGTTCTTTGACTATAGTCTTTGGTTACAACTCAGGGTGGCTGCAGACAGGGAAAACCAGAAAAATTCAGGGAATTAACTTAAAATTACTTACAGGTCAGGGAATTTATAGACTGCAAAAGACAAAATGCAACTGCCAAGAGATGGTGCTCTAACATGAGTAGTTTACTGTATTGGTGCAAATATTCCTACAAAGCTCTATTTGGTATCAAGCTGGACTGTACCAGCAGGCCATCCAGTGAGCCTGTTTAATAATAGACTGAAGTCGGAACTGAACAAAGAAAAAGTGAATGTAACCTTACTAGCGGTTGCAGAACTGATGTGTGAGTGAGAGAGAAGTAGGGATGGTTCTTGACCTTGATAATTTGATGACATCACACAGTACGAACATAGGAGAATCTAGAACTAGATATTCAATTTTTTGTCACACGCATGAGCAAGTACTGGAATAACAACTTGTTTAATATATATAATATATCATTTAAATTTTAAAACCATTATTCCTGGATTACCTAACAAATAACGGCTGTTTTAATTCAAAAGAGTACGTAAAAACTAATATAATTTAATTTAATTTTTACTAGATTTTTGTTAAAATGTTAACTTGACTGAAAAAACAGTTTGCCGAAGTGATGTTCCATTTCCATCGTTTCTAATCGTAACGGCACAGTTTTTAAAAGTGTTAATGTTCCTTAGTTCATGTTGCCCTGCCTTCCATTCCGGCTGCACTAATTCGTACACTTAGTTTTTAACTGAGGCTTTCAAGTAAAACCCTTTGATTTAGAAGTTTTACCTTTGTTCAGTATTTAGGTGCGTGTGTGTGATAAAGATATTTGATATAGATTAAAATCAGGACATTGTCAAAATATAAAAAGACACGTTTAAATGAATCGTGGCTATTATATTTGAAGTTTGAGTGGGTTAGGTCAGCAAAAGATAACTACTCTGACGTGTGTAATTTGTGCAATTCAAAGTTCATATTAAGCAACATGGGTAAACGTGCTCTGACAAGTCACGCTCTAGGCAAAAAACTCAAGCTGCCACATTGAATAAAACAGAGTTATTCAATGAATCGTTTTTTAAAAGGAAATTATTCCAATTTCACCATTACAACTGCTGCCCAGGCAGTTGCTGTGAATGTCACCACCATTACTACTACCACCATCTTCAGAGTCAGCAAAAAAATGAGGTAGGACTACTTAAGTTTTATTTATTTGTGTATTTTCCGCTGGTGGAGGACAACTTATGTTATATGCAAGCTAACTTAAGCCTCATTCAGAAAAGTGCTGCCAACACTTAACTATGGAAACGGTAGCCTACTGTTTCATAGGCTGTATCCGAATAGTCCAAAGGTCCCAAGTCACAGTCTTGAATTTTAGACTTCTCTTGCTCTTCTTAGCGAAGACTGCATCAGACTATTCGAACGGCTACACCATTGGGCTCTCAGTGCTGCTCCTACCACTTATCTTAGAAACTATGAAAACACCATTTATCAATGTTTAAGTGAAAATTATCTTAGCTATCCTCAATTAAGTATTTAAAAGTAAAAGGTACAATTATTTGAGATACTAATAGATTTTAAATGGCCTATTTTCACCAATTATGATGAGAAGGGAAATTAGAATTATTATTAACCTTATATAAAATGTTGGGTATAGTAAATAGATAGACTATTTGTATACAGCCATAGTTAAGCTATTTTCAATTACACAAATTTACCCAGCCTTCTTCTACAATATTGTTACAAAATTAGATAAAATAAATAGGCAGGTTAGTATATAATAATATTTTCTTTCACTTTATAGAGCGTGAATGAGCTTGTGTCTACAGCTGTTGCTGTGAAGGAAACTGGAAGACTGAGAAACTTTCTCGTGAACGATGATGTGACAAATTCTGAAATTATTTGGTGCTTGAATTCTATAATGTCACACACTTCAATGCGGGCAGCTGAAAAAAGTGTTAATCTCTTTAAAGTATTGTTTCCAGACAGTACAATTGCAAACAAAATGCAATTAGGAAGGGCCAAAATTGATTACACAATGTTGTATGGTTTGGCCCCATAATTTCATAAAGACTTTGTAAAGATGTGCTTAGAGTGTCCAGAAATAGTGATTGGATTTGACGAGTCTCTAAACAAGGTTGCCCAAAAGGGTCAAATGGATATTATGGTACGCTTTTGAAATTTAAAAACAAATTAATCTCAACACGCTACTTCACATCGACCTTTTTTGGCCATGCGACAGCTGCTGACCTGTTAAAGGCTTCTTCAGATGCACTTCTAGAATTGAAAAATGTCAAACTGTTACAGGTGTCAATGGATGGACCTAATGTCAATCAAAAGTTCATTCGAGAGCTAAAATCCACTACTGATCCAGATAGTCCTATAATGCTAGATAATGCTAGATATCGGAAGCTATGGCCTCCATAGTCTTCATTGTGCTTTTAAAGCGGCAATAAATTCAACCAATTGGGGGCTTGTTGAATTTCTTCGGGCTTTGTATAATTTACTAAATAATGTTCCTGCGCTTAGAGCAGATTATGTACATTATAGTGGCAGTGAACTCTATCCTAAAAAGTTCTGTGCAGTTAGGTTGTTGCAAAATATAGAAGTTGCTGAGCGAGCAGAAACTATTCTCCCCAATGTAGTCACATATGTAAATGAATCCATTGCAGCAAAGAAAGCACCCAATTGTCATAGCTTTCATATCATCTCGACTTCTGTGAAAGACAAGCTACTTGCACCTAAACTAGCTTTTTTTCAGTCTGTTGCAATCATGGTAGAAACATTCCTCATTCAATTTCAATCAGATGCTCCTCTTGCATCCTTCTCGGGCTTTAATTTCTCTTATGAAGAGATTTGTAAAAAGTGATAAGCTGTATGCTGCTAGATCATTGCTTGAGTTAGGCATTTTCAACGAATCCAACCTTTTAAGTGCAAAGTATGTGGATCTTGGATATGCAACCAGAGAGGCCATTAGAAAAATTAAAGGTGTATCAGAAAAGGAAATTCTGCTCTTTAGATAAGATTGTAAGACATGTCTACCGAAGCTATGTGCAAAGCTTCTTGAGCGTTCCCTTCTTAAATACAAACTAACCAAAGCCATATCGTTCTTGGACCCTGCTGTTAGCTGTTCTCAAGTCAACACATAGCGAGCGACTGAAGTCTACTTTGGAGATAGTGTTAGCAAACAATTGGATCACTGTCGTTGCAACTGACCTTGTGGATCGCCAGTTCAATAGTGTGTGTAGCCAACCAGATTTTTTGGAAAAAATTAATGCTTTTTCAAAACAACATGATAAACTAGACACATTATGGATGAGTATTCTTCCAAGTAATTATGACAACCAGAAGTTGGTATCGTTTCTCAGATTGATACTCATTCTTTCTCATGGGAATACCAGTTTGGAAAGAGGTTTTTTGATAAATCGTGAATGTATTGTGGAAAACTTAAATGAAGCTTCTCTCATTGCACAAAAGCAGATTTATGATTCAGTAAAGCAATTGGTGGGATAGAGAAGGTAGACATTACCAAGTCTTTGATTCATTCTGTCTGCAATGCCTGTTCAAGATATATATAGGCCTTTGTGATTGATGTAATAAATGTAAAAATCGCCATTCATTGAGGTGAAGTGGGGAAAAAGAAGTCAGGGAAATTTAGACAAAAGTTTCTGGAAAACCCAGAAATGTCAGGGAATTTTATAATAGAAGTTCTCTAGCCACCCTGCAGCTATTAAACTTGCCAAACAAAACATGATCTAAAGAGAAGATTAATAACACTACAAGTTTTCAATTTAAGTCCAAAAAGAAATATTTAAATCTAAAAAGAATTTTGAAAAATTTTATATAAAAAAAATTAATCAGGCCGAAAAATAAATTTAGCTTAAATTTTAGTTACTACGTAGCAGACATTACATGCCTTTATAAGCAGAGACTATTCCAAGAGATCTGGTTAAGGCCACATAAATGTTAATATATACCATTAGTCCCAGAGAGGGGGGTGGCTAGGAACCTAGGAAGGTGGTACCCATTGGGTCACATGGAAGGGAAACGCATGGCAAAACGCATGCACCCGATACTAGCATGTTCTCTGGTAATCTAGACTCTTCTTCTAGAGATGAATCAAACTTACCAGAATTCTCTCGGTTTCCCTCAAAAGCACTAGCAATCAACATGCTCTCGGACGACCAACTTTAGAACCTCGACAGCGCTACTCAGCCGAGGTGTGTGTTGCCAGCCGGTAATGTTAGCGCGTGTGGATCCGGAGTTCGGTATTGATGGTGGAATGGGTCAACTCGAGTAAGTAGATAATTGCATCTTGTAGTAATCATCTAATATTGTTTGTGTAGCTAGGCACGACGCTACACTCTAAGCTCTAGGTTTTAGATTCACAACTTTTGTAGCACTTTATAAATATGAATGATTATCACTCAATGCTAGAAGACGATTATGATACTCTTATTGCGTCTGTTCTAAGGAAGTAAAGCTTATATATACATAATACATGGAAAACCATGATTCACAAAACACAAATGTTGAAAAAACTTGAATTACAAGCATATTATAAGACTTTCTGTGTGTTACATATTTATACTCGGCAATTCTCCATATTATTCCCATGGTTGTGATCAACTGTCTGGTACATTTTATTCCCATTTTGGTCAGATGTAAAGGTGGTTACAAAAACTCTACCAGCTATAGATATGGGTGTTATTATTCAAGGTTAATTTTTATGAAATGGTGAAAGGCATGTGTTTATTGCTGATAATGAAAAAAAAAAAATCAAAGAATAGAAAATGATATATTTACAATACCAAATAAAGTTACTTGCCCCAAATATGACTGAGGCAAGTAAGTGTCTCAAATATTGCTTTGAAAAATAATGTTTTTAAAGCATAAGCAAACCAGCCTATTCTTTAAAGTCTCAGATGTGGCTTATTGAACTCAAATGTAACAACTCCTATTTGACATCAAACTTTGATGTAAATTGAATCGGTTGAAACAATAGATTTTTAACTTTGTATGTTGGCTTAGATCTTATTTTATGTTGGCTGACTTGAGTGATTTTGTAAAAGAATAATAAAGTTTAACAAGCATGACTATACTCATATATTTAATTCTTTTCCCTGTGTGGGCCTATACCAGGGTGGCCACAAACCTGGAAAACTGGGAAAACCTGGAATAGTCAGGGAATTTGACTATGAAAAGGGAAATTTAGGCACTCATTATTTTATCAAAACTAGAGAAACAATAATATTTTGTTGACTCATTTCCTTTATTGTATTTTATAGCAATCACAGATAAAGTGAACTAATAATAACCTTCAGACATATTGTGTTGCTTTGATTATTTTCTTAACCTGAACCAAGATCATCTAATGCACATGTGTGTAAACTTTGTTTAGGTTTAGGTGGAATGTCATACATTTCTCTCTTGGTCTCTTCAAGCTGCTTTTTCTTTAAATTCGCCATAGTCAATTTCATCTTATTCTTTTTTTTTTAACTTTTAACACTTTTAATTATTTATAGCAGATAATGTTTTAGTTCAAAATCTGTTATTTAAATAATTGGTTGATTTAACTTGTTCTTTCTTGAGGTATTTATATGCGACAACTTCTTTGCCGGGGGTTCATCTTTATAATTTTTAAAAGGCCCTCAAAAGGGCAGTTTCTTATCTTTTTGTTTTAGGCCTTTTTGCGGCTTCTCCCCTTAAGAAAGGTTGACACTTCCTGTCAACCTTTAGAGTGTTGTGCAGCTAGATGGGACTTTTTCCACATTCACTCTTTTGAAGCAAGACTATTTGAGGATGGCCCTCAAAAGATCAGTTTCTTATCATTTTACTTTGGGTGAACATTCTTGCCGCCAAATTATTTATTAAGGAGCTTTTCTCCCCGAGCCGCGGCTTTGATAAAGTGTCCCTTCTCTTGTTAAAAGGGCATTTCATTAGAATATCTGTTGGGGAGAGTAGTGATCGAAATACACAATATGTATAAACTATTGTTAACACAATTTATAGCACGACCGGTACAGCGCTTGGCTGGAGCATCACTAACAGTTTATTATTTGAAAAAACCTTTTAAAACTAATTTCATGAGACATCTGTCGGCGTTATAGTGAACTACAAATGTAAACAAACATGAACGTTTTGACGGTAATAATTGAACTCCAACACTCCCCCTCAATTTTGAGTCCAAAAGGTCAACGGGTAACAATCAAGCACGTTAACCCAATTCGTTGACACACTTCTCGTGTTTGGCTCCAGGAAGAGGTTTTGTTAAGATGTCAGCTACCATATCCTCAGTGGATAGATATTCAAGCCTTATTGGGTGATATTTGAGAGCTTGACGAATAAAATGAAACTTTATGTCTATATGTTTCGATCTTGAGTGGAAGATGGGGTTATGTGCCAATTTTCCAGCTGATTGATTATCATTGAAAATAATTATGTTCGACAACTCCTTTAAACTAAGTTCTCGTACGAAGGTCATCAGGAATATTGCTTCCTTTGCAGCTTCGGTGAGACTCATATATTCTGCCTCGGTTGAAGATAAAGCAACGGTTTTCTGTTTTCTTGAGCACCATGATACCGCCGCTCCAGACAAAATGAAAGTGTAACCTGTATAGGACTTTCTGTCAGTGTCACAGTTTCCCCAGTCGGCGTCTGCGAAGCCAGAAATGCCTTTATTATCCCTGGAGTAAACCAACTTCTTGTCGATGGTTCCTTGTAGATATCTTAGCACACGCTTGGCGGCTTGCCAGTAAGTTGAGGTGTGACAATTATTATATTGACTCAGCATGTTGACTGCGTAAGCGATGTCAGGAGGGGTACCGATGGCGATGTACATGAGGGCTCCAATCAACTCTCTGAATGGATATTGCTTTGTTTCTTCTGTGTTAGTGGAGGAAGAATCAAACTTGACCCCGGTTGATATCGGTGTCTTCGCTGGTTTGCAGTCATCCATCCCGAACTTATGTAAGACATCCCTGATGTAGCCACTCTGACATAACGTGACTTTGTCCTTGGATTGGTTCACTTCAATTCCTAAGCAATGATTTATAGCTCCAAGGTCCTTTACATCAAATTTGTTTGACAGTTCACCTTTAATGTCTTTGGTTCGCTCTGGGTTTCCAGAAGCGATCACGATGTCATCAACATAGATGAGCACATAGACTGGTTGTTTACTTCGACTATCGACGTACACGCATGGGTCAGAGTTTGTGGGCTGCAACCCGATGGATTCTAAGGTAGCACTTAATTTAGCGTGCCACTGTCGACCAGCTTGACGGAGCCCGTAAATGGCCTTCCGAAGTTTGCAGACTTTGTTACCGGATTTCAGTTTATGAAGCATGTCTTTTGCTTTCTCAACAATGCTGTCATCATTTTCAGTCCTAATCATCTTTTGTAGTGCCTCGACAAGCAAGTCCGGCTGTTCCATGAATGTTAGTGTGTCGATGTCACCATTCAGATAGGCCGTTGTAATGTCAAGCTGTGAGACTTTTAAGTTGAGCTTAGCTGACAATGCCATGAGTAATCGAAATGATTCGATCCTGGCAACTGGAGCAAAAGTGTCCACAAAGTCGATTCCTGGTCTTTGGGCAAAGCCTCTTGCGACCACCCTTGCTTTCCTTCGAAGTAACGTTCCATCAGGTTTATACTTGTTTCGGAGAACCGCCCTACAGTCAATCACTCTATTGTTGGTCGGCCTATCAACGATTTCCCAAGTGTCGTTGGCGACCAAGCATCTGATCTCAGAATAGATTGCTTCGAACCATTCCTCGCTATCTGGCCCCTTCATGGCACTGTCGATGTGAATCTCTGAGGCATTCATCGCAACTGGGGCATTATGAAACGATCCATCTTCCATGTTACTTTGAACATTGTTATGCTCCATAGTTTGAGATGATGCAGTGCTTGAATGCCCAGTATCTTTATCGTATGGCGGATCATTGTTGAGAGCAAGTTTCTGGTCGGCCCGGTTGGCCGCAGGCTGGTATATTTTAGTGGGGCGACCCCTTCTTCCGGTACGCATTAACTTTGGTCTGCCGGGTCCTCGCTCGACCAGCATGTCGGATTCAGTGCCTGTGGCACCTTGATGAGCTTGTCGCTCTCCAACGTCGAGCATGGGGTCATCAGTCACCTCGAATCCATGAAATGGTTCATCATCTTCCAGAGCGTTCGGACTGATCTCTACGTCCTTTTGCGAGGACTCTTCTTCACTGAAACCTCCTCCTTCATATTGACGAGATATTTCTTCTTCTTGAAGAAAGTCTCCAGATGTGTGTTCGGGCCCGGGCTTGGCACAGAATCTTATGTCCCTGGAGACACGGATTTTTCGTTCACTTGGTAGCCATACCCGGTAGGCCTTGGAACAGTCAGAGTAGCCAACAAAGACCCCTTTCTTTCCTTTGGGCTCGAACTTTCCTTTATTGGGAGACTTGTCGAGGATGATGGCTTTCTCTCCAAATATACGAAGATGCGAGATATTCGGCAGTCTTCCCAACCATCTTTCGTATGGAGTTCCTTCAGACAACCCTTTTGTTGTGCATCGATTTCGGATGTGGTTGGCTGTCGCTATGGCTTCGGCCCAAAAGGACAGTGGCATTCCAGACTCTAATAGCATGCACCTAGCAGCCTCAACCAGAGTGCGGTTCTTCCTTTCTGCGACACCGTTCTGTTGTGGGGTGTGCGGAGTTGTTAGACGTCGTTGGATGCCTGCACGTTTGAGGATGGAATCCATTTTGTCGTTGCAATATTCTTTGCCATTATCCGATTGAAGAGCTTTTATCTTATGCCCTGTTTGATTTTCGGCTAGATTCTTGAACTCAATGAACTTCTCAGTGACCTCTCCCTTGTGACGAAGGAAGTATACTTGACACCATCGACTGTAGTCGTCTATGAAGGTTACAAAATAACGTGCGCCACCTTGAGATGCTTCCCTCATCGGCCCGCAGACGTCAGAATGGATTAACTCCAGAAGCTCTTTTGAGGTTACCTCTCGTTTGGTGAAGGGAGTTGATGTTATTTTTCCTTCTAGACAGGTGTGACAATTTTTTAAATCAGTTGAGTCATTGAATTTTAAACCGATCACACATTGGTTCTTGAGCATATTAACCATGTCCTTCAAGTTCAAATGACCAAGTCGAGCGTGCCAAATTTCTAATTCACTTTTTAGAACTTTTGGTCCTGTGACCGTGCACGCTTGCTGATCGCTTTCACATAAGTAGAATAAGTCACCAATTCTATTCGCAACAACTTTAATGTCACCGTTTATACCTTCTATGAGCGCGCGATCTTTTTCAAATGTCACCTTGTTGTTGTTGTCAACAATTTTTGCCACAGAGATGAGGTTCGTTCGGAGGTCGGGTACATATAAGGTGTCTTTCAATGTGATAGAGTCTGTCACACTGTTCGCGGTGGTGATTTGCACGTCACCTTTCGCTTTTACTTGCGTGGCGCTGTCATCGGCAAGTTTAAGATTCCCGTACATTTTCTTCTTGCTCGTGAATGCATGTTCATTGTTGCATAAGTGAGATGTACAACCACTATCAATGCACCAAAGGTTGTTTATATTGCTTGATTTTGTAATTTCTTTGTCAACGAAAAAACAACAATGGGCCTCGTCAGCTTTATTTGCCGTTTGTTCGCTCAACTTCTTTTTAAAGAAACAATCGGCCTCCCTGTGTCCTTTCTTTTTGCAAAAACCGCATTTATAGTTTGGTTGTGGTTTTTGTTTACGTTTCTGTTCGGATCCAGCACTACTGCTCGTACCACCTTTTGGTCGGTTCACGAACTGTTTTCCTGACTTGACAAACATGGCGGAACTTCCATTTTCCGGAGCACGCGCGTTATGTTCTTCCAAAACTTTCACTTTCAACGTTTCAGCGTCAGGTAAATTGTCGCGGGATTCGATTGCACATCGAAAGTTGTCATAACTGCTGGGGAGACTATATAGCAGCATGATCGTCAACAGGTCGCCGTTTATGTCCACTTCCATTGCTTGCAACTTATCCACAGCATCAAAAAATCCAGCGAGATGTTCAGTCACATCGTCGCCATCTTGCATCTTGTGTTGTGTGAGACGTTTGAGCAATGTTGCCTTGCGAGCAGGCCCCTTTGATGCGTAGATTGATTCTAGTTTGATCCATACATCGCGTGAAGTAACGCATCCCCGAATCTGTTTTAATTCAGATGGATTGATGTACAGGATCAAATCAGCTTTTGCCTTCCGATCGGCCGCTAACCAAGTCTTGTGTGCAGCTTGTGCGGCAACAAGCACCGCGTTTTCGCCAACCACTTCGGGTTGTGGTATTTCTCCTGACACATATCCCCATGTATCATTTTTTATTAGCAAGGCTTCGGCTTGTATTTTCCATGTATCGTAGTTGTCGCGTGACAACATCTCGATTCGTGTTGAATGCGTCGCGTTCGCGTGCGCCATTTTCTTAGGCTAACGAATCGTTCAACTTCTGCACTTTTTCTGATTTATAACTTTTCGTTTAATCAAAAGATTGTTTCGTTTCCGATCGCGTAACTCGCGTAACCTGGGCCCATAACCTGTTGGGCAGAGTAATGATCGAAATACACAATATGTATAAACTATTGTTAACACAATTTATAGCACGACCGGTACCGCACTTGGCTGGAGCATCACTAACGGTTTATTATTCGAAAAAAACTTTTAAGACTAAATTCATGAGACATTTGCCGGCGTTATAGTGAAATACAAATGTAAACAAACATGAACGTTTTGACGGTAATAATTGAACTTCAACAATATCTTTGCTAAATAATATTATAAATTTGTAACGTTCTTTGTTATTGAGTTTTCACCCCCTCATGCATGTTTTGGGGCCGTATGCTTATTTGTCCCCTGCCTTTACTAAGTCCTTATGTAAGTATATACCAAGCCTGAGTATTATTGTTCAATAAAACACATGTTTAAATTGACCTGTGCTTTTCTTCATTTTGCCAATTTGTTGTGACACTAGCGCTGCCAGGTAGCAGGTGAAACTGGTTAGGAACTTGTAGCCACTTTTAAGGATAGTGTTTATTTGATGTGTACCAGGATGGTGTTGTGTAGTGAGAGTGATGTCTTCAACTTTTTTTTCTGGAGGTTAACTGTCTGTCGTCTTTGGGGAGTGCTCTGTAGATTTGGTTGTCTAGTAAAGGCTTGGGGTAGCCTCTGATTTGGAAAGCTGTGAAGAATTTGATTGTTTGAAAGGAACATAGAAGAAAGGAAGATGTCACCTTTGTGCAATGGATTCTTCTCTCATTTTTCGTCTTTCCCTAGTTGGGTTTTCTTCAATAAATTTAATCTTATTAGTGTATTTTCCCTTTTTTCTTTATTTTTATCAATTTCCATCAAAATAAAATTAAATATCCATTTGTCCACCTCGATTTTAAACAAATAAGAATAATAGATGGTAACCATAATCCTTAACAAAATACACACACATAAAAATATCCTGTTCTAAATTTGGTGTTGAGATTATGATATTAATAAACTTTGTTTAAGAGAATATTATCATGTTACAAAGTGACTTCAGTGTTTGCCTGAATAATTATTTTTAGCTTTAAATATATTTCAGTAAAACCTATGATGCTTACCATTTTTATATTATTTATTTTGAAAGTGACTTATTTATCTCAGTATCTAGTTATTTATTACTCTAAACATTTTTAATTCATTACACACATCAGTGCTTTTAACATGAAATATATTTGTATTTCTCAAAAAGTCTCCAAATATTTTAAAATGAACATAGGTGATGTAATAAGGTATCACCACAGAATAAACAGATCTTTTGAATATATTGAAATATTTTTTAATTTCTAAACACGGTGCTTACATAATCTATTATGTATAAGCAACCTTGGGGCCGATTTAAACTAGATGTTTACATTGGATTGTATCCCAACAGCCCCCACAACACTTAAATGTAAATAGCTGTAGGAAAATTTAACTGTATCACTCCCTTTTGCCCCAAGAATGTATCTAGTTATACCCATTGCCAGAGAGTATTGTAATACAAAGTTTTAATTTGCTTTAAAAATTAGATTAGTTTTTTAATGTTTCTGTAACTGTGTCAAGGGCGCCCATTTGGGTTTTCCAGATGGGGGGGGGGGGGGGCGGTCGGGGCCCCCCTTGCCCGGCACNGGGGGGGGGGGGGGAGAGATTGGAGTCCCATATGCAGGGAATGTGTCTTTGGACAAAAATTTCGGTTATTTAATCTTGTAGGAGGGAATTTTAGAGCATCTGAACGTAATTCTGAGCTAATTATATGAGTTTCAAGAGCCCATTTATGAAGAAGAAAAAAGTTTCTTAAAATTAACAATAAATAAATTTAGTTGTAGCTGAACTCATTGAATGCTAACATTATATTTTTCACAAGTTAATTGAACAGAACATAATGAAAAGAAAGCCGTTGAAGCGGGAATGGGAGTAAATCTACATTCTATCATTTTTATTTATTAGCTCAGAGAGTGCTGATTCAAAGATGTTGATAGCAAATTTCAGCCAAATTTCAAATACACAATTTTATTTTTTCATAAAAATTAACCCCCTTTATCATCCATTTATGAGTGCCCATGCACTGCGTATAATACATCCGGATAAAACTGTACATGTTAACTCTTTTTTTTACTTTGCTAGAGCTTAACTATAAAATAAGTTGTGTTAAAAGTTTTCCAAATTACTCTAGCTAGCCCCACTGATATTTTAATATAGAAATTAACATAAAATCTAGTTTTCATATTCTAAAGATGGTTCATTATTTCAGTGCTACATTTTCCAATGGGGGAGCCTTACGTCATGAGTTTGATTTCAAGGGTGTTGTGGACACTACAAAACCAGCAAATCTATCTTTGGAAATAGCCACAGATCATGCTATAGAAGTAGGAGCTGAAGATGTAATGCAAATCAGTCTGAGTGACAATCTACCAGGCCTCCAGGTTGGTCTGAATTTTATGCATTTTTACATGTATGAAAAATAAATAATTTATTACCATTGCCAATTTGTTTAGACTTATTCCTGGCATTTTAACTGTCAAAAATATGTTGTTAAGTAACTCATAATTAATTTTCAGACAGTTCTGCTTAAAATTACTCTTTAACCTTCTTTAGGTTTGTGGTAAATAGTTTTACCACATCGAATAAATCACAATATTGTCTGACTAAGCTGAATGAATTTAGCTCTTATTGAATATTTCACTATTATCTATGAAGGACTACTTTAAAATAATTACCAAGCCTAGTAACATCTTTAAACCATTGGTTACAGCAAAGAATATATTTTGTGGTAAACCTGATTACCACCTAGCATTGAGGTATATTTCACTTTTATTTTCAAGACTTTTGGCACAATTTTACTTTTTTATTGATTGTTGTATGCTATTTGTTTTTATCTGTCTATTTACATGGCTCCCACTTGTCCTATATTTTCCTATATTTATATGATTTTAAGCTCATTTTGGGCTTTCATAATTTTTTTGTATTGATGCTTTATCTAATGAATAAAATATTTTGGAGTAGATTAAACAGAAAATAAATCAAGTATTTTTGTATTTGAGTTGTTTAACGTGGACTTTCTGAACCTACTGATTATATCAGCACACAAAAATATCTATTAGTGGGAACAAAAGGTCCCACCAATCTTGACGGGAAAGATATTTTCACATACCTTCCAGGGTTCTTTTACACCCCACAATTGACATGAGACCGACGGCTTTACTTCCGTTGTGCTGCAAATTTTTATTGCTCAAGAAAAATTTGCTGACCCCAGCTGGGGTTTAACCCACAAACATTGGGTCCTGAGGCGAGCCCTTTACCCCAAAACCACAGAGGTCGACTAAAACAAGTTAAACATGGAGGTTTGGGCATGGCTGTCACAGATGTGTTGAACTTGCTTATTAAATATTTACTGATTTTCATAAATAATTTACTCCAGTAATTCTCTGTTTCTATACCTTTTCTCACTCTATACAGGATACTTCAGACACATCTCCCACATGGCTAGTAAGGGGGCCAATGCTTGATTTACTTTTATACTTTAATTTGGTAGTTTCCCATACAATGTAGTATATTGTAAGGCCCCTTTCATTCGAGCTTGTGTTAGATGGTTCATGAGAGTATAAGATATTAGTAGGGCATTGTGTCTTATAGCCATTCACACGAGTACGCGCAAGTGGTTGGCTCTAGTGATCCATTTGCTGGCTCTCCCTACTAGCAGGGTATCACTTCTGAAATAACTGGGATTATATTGTGTAACTATCATAGAATCATGGTGCAGACAATATATATGCCTGTTTGTAGCATCAATCATAATGTATACATTAGGCTACATTTAATATTAAATTATTTGTCTATCCACCTAATTTAGATAAGTAATATATCTATAATTCAGTGCATCATAAAAAATATCAGTAATATAATATATTAGTAACTGTGCCCCACTCTAGTTAGTATTTCTTTAACATAAAGCATATTATTAAATATTATTTCAGCACAAAAAGTATGAATATTGATATGTTTAATTTATCATTTACAATAATATTTAGTATTCCCTCTCTTCAACAAAATATTATTTCTCATAATCAACTTCTAAAATACAACACTGATTTGTTAAAAATTACTTTATCTAAAACTAAGTCTTAGCAGTGCATCATGGATGATCATAGGAAAGGGCCAATTTTCTCAGCATTGGCATGTTTGACATTTTACATGAATGTGTCTAATCTTTACCACTCTTAGTTAGAAATCTGTAAGAAGCCAATTATTAACTGTTAAGATGAAAATAGCTTCATATAAAGGACTAATATGGCTATGTTCACTTATAAATTTCACCTCCAGGAGCTACTACAATAATAACTAACCCCCAAGTTAGACTGATATTTATATTAAATTGGTAAGGTTGGTCATGCTTGATCCTGACCATCTGCCCTGGATTTTGGTCCATTCTCAGTCCAGGTAAATGCTGAATCATTGCATTTAAATTCCTTTCCTGTTCCCTTTGTTAATATTGTCATCAGTGGCCAACACTAGCATTAGACACTTCAAATAAAAATAATTAACCACAAATCTTCATAAATATTTCTTTGATCAAATATTTATTACTTATGTAAAGGATACTCTTGACATAAATAAAATTAAGAAACTTGTTAATATCCTTTAACCATTTTAAAATTGTCGCAACCCCCTTCCCTTTCCAGATAAGAGATCAGGAGTGGACAAATTAATAGGATTGAATTTGGTTTTATAGGATTTTACTACAGAAGTACTTAAAAGAAACCTGCTTCACATTGGTTCACATTACATGATGAGTTTCAGCAAACATTTCTAAATTGCTTATAAACTTAATATATTGTTTCAGTTTGTGTGCGCAGCAGAACAATTTCATCATGTGAAGAAAAAATTGATGGAATTACACTATCAAATTCACTCAGCAGGCCAGATGTACATTGCTCGTAACTATGTTACACTAAGTGATACTGACTTGCAAGCCGTGACCAAACTTTGTGAAAAATCATAGATGTTATGTGCCTTTACGATAATATATTGTGAGGTTTAGAGTGGTTTGTTTAAAACAAGCTTATTTCTATAGATGTTGTGTGTACACACACCTACGATATTATTTATTTTGTATAAAATATCACATTAGCTCATTAATAAAATATAAATAGAACTATACTGGAATATATTTTTAACCTTCAAATTAGAAACATACTAAGGGACCGGTCAACACTCGTTCACCCAAAAAAACATGGTATTACAAAAAGAGAGATTGTGACAAAACCGTTCTATGGATTCTAAATCGGTTTTCGCCAATGAAAAGGGATTTATATTATCTATAACGAAGACTCTGTATAACTTTTACTAATCATACTAATTAAACTATACAATGAAAACTATTACATTTTCATTAAGTTAAATATTCAAAATTGAATTTTACTATGTAAAGCAGAACTAATTTTATTTCACTTTTATTAGATTGGAATTTTTATTTAGTGTTCTATTATTTTTTAAATTTCTTTTAAATAAATAACTACTTTAACAAGATTAATATGGATGTAAGTATTAATGTTGGAAAAAGAAGAAATCATGAGAATATATAATATTTTTCTCCATGTTTTAGCTATTTATTTATAATTTATTAATTTATTACTAAGCTTTTAGAGCTTATTTATAAAATTAAAATTAGAAATAGTTTGGTAACTTTAGTGTAACGCTACTTGCAGAAATACCGGGAACTACTTGTACTGTTAAGCAATTTACAA
The DNA here is from genome assembly GCA_901482245.1 of Timema douglasi. Lineage (NCBI taxonomy): Eukaryota > Metazoa > Arthropoda > Insecta > Phasmatodea > Timematidae > Timema > Timema douglasi. The sequence continues at coordinate 99,025 of CABEEJ010001810.1, read as the reverse complement.
GGGTCTTCCATTTACAGTATGCCATGATCATTTTAGAAGTGACGAGTCTAATCATTTATTCCAATATTGTGAAGCTTTAACATTATGTTCCCACTATTTTAAATCATAAATAGAAATCACTGTATTTGCCTGAGAGTGGTAGGTGTACAATTTAAGCATCGATATTTAAGGTGCTAGAATAGTCAAATAGATATCCACAAACATTTTGTAATTTTTAAACGTTCATGGGCTGAGATATGTGTGTGTGTGTGTACGCATGAGAGTTTGGTTGTGAGAATAGTTCACTTATTGTTCCTTTCCTCTGTCTTTGCTTAGTTCAACCCCCATCCCTTTTGAAAGGTAGTAGGTATTGTAGTTTAGTTTGAGGCCTAAAGTTTACAGTAGGAGCAGGAAAATACTCATTGATTGAAACCAATTTTTAAAATTTATTCGTTGTGCGTGGTGGGCCCATAATTGAATATTAATTTTTTAACTCATTAATTGAAAATGTTTTTATATTTTCTAAGCACCTCGTCTTACTAACCATTCACATTTAATAAATAGCTCATATTACTGTATTCAAAAACAAATTAGTGTATAATCCAAACTCGAAAATATGGATGAACATTAGTTAGTAATAGTAAATCTATATGATTGAATACAGACTTGTTTTTGTTTTCAAACTATTTAATTTTACTGTAGTTAACATTATTTAGAATAATATTGATTTAAAATATTAGCCTTTTTAATTTCTCATAGGCTAAAGAAATTATGGTAATCATGGACTTTTAAGCCTAAAGATTTTGATGGCTCTAACGTTCTATTGGTCCCAAACTTAAAAAAAAAAAAAAAAA
>CABEEJ010001810.1:10056-98177 GCA_901482245.1 Timema douglasi | reverse complement strand
AAAGTGGATCTTACATATATATATATATATTCCATTTGACTTGTAAAACTTTTGAGGCACAATAATAGGAAAATATACAAAACCGTTTTAAAAAGTAAAACTAATGAAACTTAATCAATTTACATATGTGAATTTTAGATTAGCTAAACAAATACAAGCTTAAGTTGTGAAGACGGTTGTAGAGATGATCATAAAGTATACATAGACCCCCTATCTTAAAACAAACATATTTTACATTGTATAATGTTATAAGCAGCACTCAGAAATTAAAAAAATACATACAATCGCCATAAGAAGATATACTTACTAATATGAAAAGATATTTGTGAAATAGTGTATTACATACACACATACAACATATTATACACTATATATTGTGTAGAAAAACCATGAGTGGCCAACATAAATAATTCAATATGAAATTATTTCTTTTGGCACTGTGTCTTACTAACCATTCGGGTTATATGTTTATGTACTAATTTCACTCATGGTTTTAGGGTTTAGGAAGTTTATATTTATAGGAAGTGTACCCGCATTTGTGAGGAGGGAGAGTGGGAAACCATTTTGGAAAAACCCTTCAGTACACTGGACCGAGATACTGCGCCTCACCTGAAACTCCCTCGATGGACTAGTGGTGCAATCAAAGTCTCCTATGTAGTTTATCTGACCTTAGCATAACACATAATGTCCGGAATTTGAGGATACAATCCTTCCAAAATGTATTTATGGTTGATTGTTTGAAAAATGTTGTAGTTATGGATGGATACAATTCAAGATTTTTGTGGATGTAATACCAACTAATAAAATTACATATTTTCTTTCCTGTACGTCACAAAGCAATGTTACACACAGGTATTTAGAATAAACTAATCTACAATCTGTAAAACCACTGGGCTAAAATATTATAAAGGTCTAGTTCTTATATAAATGTTTCAGAAATGTAAAATCTTACGTAATTTATTTTATTGGTCTACCCAATGTTCCACTTTTAAATTTATTTGTATCCTCATTAGTTACAATATAGCACACAAGTGTGTTAGATATTACATAGTAACTAAACTAGAGGCCATGAATGTCAAATATTATTGCCTTAATTCAACACTTTTGATTTTGTCAATTGATTAAAAAAATATTTTATATAAAACTTAAACAATAGAGAATTGTTTACAGAACATACAATAGTTCGAGTTGCTGTTTTTTCTCCTCTACAATTCTTGTGTTGTTTACATATACAGGATGTTTTTTTTTAAGTTGGCACAACTAAATATCTTTAAAAACATGCATTTGAAAAAAAGTGTTTTTATACAAAGTTGCTAGATTTTGAGACGCTGACAAAAATGACTTTTGGTTTAGTGGACGTTTTCAAGGTCATCTTAAGGTCAACTATTGTTTTTCAAATAGGACCTTGTATTTTTTATTGCATAATCGTATTCCACAAAAATAAAAACAAGAACCCTTTATCTGAAACACCTTTTTACCTAAGGTGTATGAGCCAAAGGCTCTCACAAACAAACTCGGAAAGGATAAAAATGTTAAATTGGTCTATCTATTATGTTTGCATAATAAGTAAACCAATTTAACATTTCAATCCTTATGAATATATGTTCACACAAAACAGAATACACAGTTTTTAATAATGTTAGGTATTTTCGTTTATTGTAAATCTACATATGGTGTATTATTCTCTTGCTGAGCAAATTTAAATAATTTTAAATTATGGTGAATGCAGAAGAAAATTTAATGACTGTTCTACTTTAACTGATTGTTTTCCTGAGAGAAATGCACCAACACATAGATCTTTTTATCGCGTAGTTAAATAATTTGTGGAAGATGGAAGTGTTCAAGTGAAGAAAGGAGCCTCTGAGCAACTATTATTTGTGAACATAATGAGATCGCAGTCCTTGCCATAAGAGCTCATAATCCTCATATAATTCTCGTGTGATTTCTGGTAATTTAGGAATATCCAATTGTAGTGTGCTCAAAATATTGAAGCGTCATAAATTCCATCCTTACCGTGTGTTTTTGCTTCAAGAACTTTATGAAGAAGATATTCTTAATCAAGTGGCATTTTTCCAATGGGCATTTGAACAAGTAAGAATAAATATGAACTTTTTTCTTAAAGTATTATTCTCTTATGAATCGAGATTTACAAATCATGGGGAAGTCAACCTACACAACATGCATTATTGGATTGCAGAAAATCCATGATATTTGCTCTAAGTTGAAAGATAGCACCCTCAGACTGTGAACTTTGATGCGGACTTATCGGAGACAAATTTACTTGTCACTTTTTTTATTGACTATATGTACATAGAATGGAGACAAATTCAAAAACTTTTTATATCAAAGATTGCCATTGCTGCTAGAAAATATAAACCTACAAGAAAGGCATAGCATGTTATTTCAGCATGATGGTGCCCCTGCTCATTATTACAGAAATGCACGAAAAATTCGATATGAATTACATTGGCTTGCTGGATTGAGATAGTTAGTCCAATTAGTTGGCCTGCTAGATCACATTTAATATTGCCAGTGAAAGAAAGTGTATAACATGACGTACCAACAACTCCATAAAGCATGATAAAACGCATAGACTTTCTCGCAGAGATATTGATCGAGAAACTCTATTAAATACTCACAATTATTTTATAAAGCGAATTAGAAAGTGTATCGAAGTAGGTAATCATTTTGAACACTTGTTGTAATTTAAAATTTGGACCCTTATGAACGAACGTTTGTTTTTCTGATTGTGAGAGCGTTTTGCTCGTATTTGTATACACCCTAAAGATTCTAGTACACAATAAAATGAAACAAAAAGGTTTAAAAAAAATCGCACGTATTTCTTTACTTCATTAAATATCATCTAATATAGACCTCAAGTAAAAAATTGCTTCAAGCAAAAGTTACTTTGTTTGGTAAAATATGATTCTGAAATAAAAAAATACTGGGTTCCATTTGAAAAACAATAGATGACCTGGAATTTACTTTGAAGATGTCTGACAAAATGACAATTTATTTTTGATTTAATAGTGTCTCAAAATCAAGCAAGTTTGTACTAAACATTTTTTTTAAATGAGTGTTTTAAGAAGACATTTAGCTATGCCAATTTAAAAAAACTGTATAAAAGTATAATCAAAAGAAATATGTTTATTTTAGTTAGTTTTTGTTTTATAAAAATGTTTTTAATATTCGGAAACAGTAACTTTATATTAAAAATGCTTTATTTATTTCTTATTTTATGTTAGTTTAAATTAGGAGGAATAGCCAGCACTGGAGTAGAAATTGTTTAGATATAACACTAAAAAAAACACAAACACATTTTTAAGGACAAGCTTTCACTGTCACAGACAGCTTCATCAGGTTAAGAGAGTAGACTGATGCTTTTGGTTGAACTGTAAGGTTGACTGTCCACAGCTGATTGTTTTTCAGTTATGACATCACTGTATAGATAGCAGCACTATGAATAATGTTGTATTGAATGTAATGTAAGTGTGCTGGCTATCCCTCCTAATTTAAACCATGATTTAGCCTGGTGCTCTATTCCACATAACCTTATTTTATGTTAGGAAATCTTTTATAAAAAAGAAGACTGCAGATTAAAAAACATTCCATTTAAGACAAGTGATTTAGCTGCACTCTAATAGATGCATGCTGTGTCAAAAAAAAAAGAGAACAAATTTTAAATGAAATTTGATTTGGTGCTTTATTCTGTCCTCTGTGACTTGCTGGACTAATAATACAAAGTCTCCTATGTAGTTTATCAGATTTAACACTCTAACCGAAACAGCTCTGTTTAGTACGTAAGCTGAAATGCCGGTCTTTCAGGCCGCTATCTATTTTTATTTTTTTAGTTTGATCTTACTTTAGTTTTTTCAAAGTTTTAAACGTGATATTTAAATAGATGGCAAATACTGAGCTAGATAGCTATTTAATAAAAATAAAATAATTTAATCCTGAAAGTTACACAAAATATATTTATGGGCAGATATTGTAGGGCATATAAATGTGTCTGTCTTTACTTTTCCAACTCATGTTACACACATTCAACTGCACAATCAGTGCACACTTTTCTGCTGCACTCTAGCCAGATTGGTTTTATGCACTTGTAGGCTGTTTTCCTTTCTTTGACTAAAGGACACTTGCTACACGTTTTTCTCCTCTCCATTCGGTCACATAGTATTTCGTCTGGACGTATTCATGGTTGCTCATCGCTTAGAGCCTTCAATATGGGATCTTTGATGTCACGGCATAGGTTGGGTATTTCAAGTCGTCTTTTTAGGTGTGGCACAATAAGGTCCTGTGCTAAATCCTTGGTGAACATGAAACAAGTGGGGGATAGTGCATCTTCTGTAATATAGATAGAGAATGAAGGCATTGATACTGCTGATGTTTACCAGTATATGGAAGACAGCTAAAGTCCAACGCAAGGTTCTTCTGTTGGATGAGTAGATTGCACATTTCATATCAAGCAGATCCACGCCACATTTTGTATCATTGTAGTAGCACACAATTTCTGGGTTTTTTCAATGCTATGATGCATTGTGGATGTCAGTATGATGGACCTATTCTTCTTTGGTACAAATAAAATAAGTCTTATTGCCACAAAACCCATTAAGTTATGATCTTACTGGCCAATCTTGAATTTGTAAGAACTCTGTGGAGGAAACTGACGTTTGTTCTGTTTCATAGTTCCCACATAAGTTAAGCCCACGTTCTTAAGTTGATCAAGGACTTCAATAGAGGTAAACCAATTGTCAGCTTTAACATTCCTGTGTGTTCTTTGTATTGGCTTACACAAACAAATGACAGACTGTGTTGGTATTCCTAGTGTACACTCTTCTTGGGTAGGACCTACTCCACCACTGTTTTTGCATGTATACACGCAGGTCCTGTAGAGGTAGGAAGTTTTACAATCTGTCAAACACATTACCTTGATTCCATAATTGTGTGGCTTTTTTGGCATGCACATGTGAAACCCACACCTGCTACAAAATAGAACCAGCATATCATTGACCATGCCATTGCCTGTTACACAATATGTTCGTTGGGAATTAGAAATAAACTTGCAAAAAATCTCTTTATACAACTGCTGCTTTGTCAGTCAATGTTTGCTGTATACGTGTAGTTGTATCATCAAATCTCAAACATGATACAAGTATCTCAAACGCTTTGATGACATTGTAGCATTGAAGACCAGTGACACCCTTTGAAAATAAGGAAATCATATCTTCATGATTAGACTTTAGAATAGAAGTCAACAGTAACAAAACAATTAGGGCATTTACTTCTACAATGTCGTATCTCGGTAGTTTGATGAGTCTGTTTCAGGGCTCAGTGTTGATCTCACAATAGCTAATTTTATGTTTGTATTTGTAACTATTCTGTCCATCATATTGTCATCAAACAACAGTTTCCAAACCTCTAATTTATTTAGCTGCTCTCCTAAAGCCCTTGTAGGTGCTGCCAAACCACCTCTAATAATGTTATGTGCTGGTGTCCAAACATTTATTGGTGGCTCTTTGCTGCACCATCAAAAACCAGGTTCTATCTAATTATTTTTGTTTCACCCTTAAAAGAATTCAGGCAACCCCAAATTGCCAGGCAAAGCATTATTTACATCAGGCTCACCTTCTAACATCATGTCGTCATCTTCGGAGTCTGAAACAACGACTTGGGTGTCACTGCTTATATCGTCATCACACAGTACATAGTCTGGATCCGCATCGGAATCGTCTATAACATCACTCTCTTCAGAACCATCTTTGTCTTCCGATTCAATGTCACACATAATTCTATGTATGCAATTGCTAAAGTCTGATTCCAGTACATTTACACTTTTACTAGTAGAGGGACAATCTGTAATGTTTTGTAGTTATACACAAAAAATTTAATACAACTGTCACATTGAAAATAAAATAACTTTTATCTTTGGTGTGACTTGAAACATACGGTATCTGATACCAAAGTAAAACTAGGTGTATCCCAAACCATCCGTTATATGAGACCAGTTCGTTTTTGTAGACCAATAGTCTACCGTCAAACGCATCATTTGGAATGAAAAAAAAAAGGTTTGGTGTGTTGATAGAAGAGTCAGGAGAAGGTACCGAAGAGGGGAGAGATCTATGACAATAAAGGCCACCACACTCAAAACACAACATTTGTTACCGGTCACAAATACCGGTGTTTCAGTTAAAGTGTTAGGCATACAAAATAACATAATGTTCACAATTCGAGAATACAATTCCAAAATTGAATTAAGGTTGGTTGATTGAAAAATGTAGGAATTACAAATGAATACAATTCAGAATTTTTGTAGATATAATATCAACTAATAAAATTACATATTATTCTTCCTGTACATCACAAAGCAATGTGCTTGCCCCCCCCATTGGGGAAGGGGGTGAAGTGTAATTTTTTACTTAAAAATTGTGAGTGTGGTGGTGCTAGAGATTAGAGATTACATTCCCCTACAAAAAAATCAATTAGCTTTAAGAAATTATACATAAAAAAAATGGGCGAGGACTATTTAAAATAGCTTCTATAGGCATCCAAATTTCAACAAAAATTAAAGGGAGGACTACTGTACATAGCTTTTAAAAAAGTTGAATATATAAAAGTTGGGGCAAGGATCACTCCAAATTAGTAACAGTAATACTGGGAAGTAGGGTATAGGGGGAGGGGATCATTGCATCAAACTGTAAATAACTTCTAAGTATTCAAGTTTAAAAAATGCGCCACTTAGACAGTTTTAGAGGCATTCAATCTTAAAAATTTGTCTGCAAAGATTCCCCTAAAATAGATTCTAGATGCATGTAAGTTTCAAAAATATTCAGGTGAAAATGGTTCCAAATAGCATCTAAAGGCATTCAATTTTAAAAAGATTTACAGAGGCATCTAACTGTCAGAAAAGATCAAGGTGAGGGCCACTCTTAACAGTTTCGAGGGACATCCAAATCTCAACAATTCCTAGGGGATGGCTACTTTAAATAGCTCCTAGAGGAATAAATAAATATATATTTAAAAAAAGAATGATGACTCTAAAGTTAGCTTCTAAAGGCATTCAATTTTCAAAAAATTTACTACAGGAGGACCACTCTAAATAGCTTCTAGAAACAATCAAATTTAAAAAAAAATATGGGAAAGACTATTCCAAATAGCGTTTAGGGACATCCAATTTTCAAACATTTGTTGGGGGCGGAAGGCAAGTCCCTCAGATAGAAATAATTTACGACTATTGCTTAAGCTATAAGGCTATCACAGGTCATTTAGATTATTGTTTACATTAAGCATATAAACAAATAAAAATAAATCAAAACATAAAATTGATACTGTAATATTTTCTAAGCATTAAATTTCAAGACATTTAATAATAGCACCCATTTTGAAAATTCTTTAGCAACCTGGAATAAATGTTATATGACCTTGAAACATATTTTAAGAGGTGAAACAATAAAAATTCCATAAATAATTAAGTGCGAACACATTAAATTTGTGGCTTGTGCTATAAAAAAATATGCAGACAAATTTCGTTGCATATTAAGTTCTTAAGGAAAAGTGGAATTGTCCTTAAAGCAATGTGTTAAGCCCAAATCTATAAAGGCTTGTCCAATCTTGTTCACTTTTCAAGGTGGGGTTACCGACAAAAGTGACAGACTTTTGAAAGAAGGGATCCTAGATTCTGTGGACTATAGTCAATTTAGTTCGCCTAGTTCGTGATGAAAAAAGGAGAGGAGAATTTGTATCTGTGGAAACTATTGGTTAACTTTAAATCCATGTTTAAAAGTGGATCAGCAACCTCTTCTGCGGATTCAGGACCTGTTGCAGCGATTACAAGGCATTAAGAAAAAAATTACATCACCTAGCGACCACCTGTGAATTTCAAAGTGGGAAACTGCTCTATTAAATTGCGTCCGGTAGCCACTATCTGGGGAACATATCTTTCTCAAGCTCCTCTAGCCTATCATGACTGTGTCCTTTGATTAATTCATGCGCATAAACGCACGCAGTGGGAAACCCATCAGCGGGCTTCTCCTTCCTTGTGTGATGTACTCACACTTCAAGGAGTTCAGACACAACCTAGAAATCACTCTTACTCAAAGAGGGCTTTACCTAGGTTGCCCTACTAGGGAGTCAAAACTCGATCATAGTAATTACCCTTAGAAGGGCTTTCATCTATTTCAACTCATTTGGGCCATTGTAGGAGGTCAGGCCTTATGAATCATACTAGAATCGGAATTTTGAACTAAGTTGGTCAACGAGGACCTCGTGGGGGTGGCCTGACCAGCTTTCCCAGAATTGACTTTACCAACCCCTTAGTGTGTGGTATTAGGGGGTGGATTCGCCACAAGGATGAATCAAGAAGGCTTCTTAAAAGAAATGATGAGGAACAAGGAAAAACGCTGCTTATAGCACCTATAGCACTTATAGCAACTAGTGTTGAACCTGTTCCTGAAGACACTCCAGGTGACCTGGCTGTGAACCAAAAACCCAAAACCCCTGCATCCATGGACCTGATTAATGAGGAGACCCTTGTTACAAGTCCCGTGGGGATATAATACAGATTGGAGGTGTGTGGTCTGACTCCGCCGGGTTAACTGTCTTGAAAACAATACCACTGAAGAAACTTATTGATAAATTGTGAAATTATAGGGGGGAAGATCTGGGATATTACAAAAGTGCAGTGGGCAGCATTGTTTTGACTAGCTATAAGATGATGGTGATCTGTGATTATTTCGAGTTGTGTGGAAACCGTACATTGTTACTTGTATTAAAAAAAGGAGGGGGTGGGGCTACAAGACAGTGTGTTAAAACTGTTTCAGTGAAAAGTGAGTGTATCTTACAATTTATTTTTATATGTTTTGCCACTTTGATTTTCAAAACGTATTAAAAGGTGATATTTAGAGGGAGGGATCAAACCACAAGACACCTTTAAAAGGATGAGAAAATGTAATTTACACACTACACTTAAAATGTGAAATACCATAGAAAATTTAAATCGGTGATAAAGGTTTACAAGTACATAATATAAATTTCAAGGTTTTTAACAAAATTATAAAACGTTAATTTTATATATTATCTCAATATAGGAATGGAATGTAAATATTTGGTACATTACTTCATTAAAATAATAATTTATTTTATATTTAAAAACAAGACAAGTACAATACCCTTCATTAAGAATGTTCAGGATCACATTAACAATTTTCAGTTTCTTCCCAAGAGATGAAATTTTTATTTTGAACAAAGTAAACATACAATTTTTAAGTTATTCGAATAAACATAAAATTGTATTAGTTTGGTTAAAACACTACTACTGTAAAGATATTTATTGCTGGACAAAAAATCAATTAAAACTTAAAAGGAAACGTAAGAAGTGTTTCCTCTATCAATGAACATAGATATTTCATTTAAGAACTTTCTACTTTCTTAAAGATAAGATGACTTAAAAGGGATAATCTACACTCAATTATTTTGTCATTCTAATGCAAATAAAGTTTCAGAAATATGTAGTGCATCTTCCAAAGTCAATTCACTCACTTTTAAACATAACCTTTTTATGTGTGCTATGGTATAAAATAGCATAAGAATGTAGCAGATTAAACAATTTATTTAATAAACCAAGTCATGTACAATATTTTTTATACTGAAAATTGTAATTATTTGAAATATTTAGAAAAAGTCTGTAATTAATTCATAAATAAAAAGGCCCCTTAACTCATGTTTTATGGCTTACCATTCTTAGGACAAAGCTATTAATACCATTATATTCAACAAGGTTTCCTATGGAATTACATATGGCCTCAAAAGTATGGGTGATAGGACCTATCATATTTTTAAATGGCCTAGATGTTCTTTGTGCTCATAGTGAAGGCACTCATTTACAATACCGGATACAAATATATTGAAATTTCAGTTAATTTATGATCACCAACTCATAGTAGCATTTCTAGGTCTAGTTATTCCAGCTCAAATATATTGTAATTCCAGAGGATTAAACTGCAAAAAAAAAAAAAAGTATTATATGTATAAAAAAATATGGTTTCAAGATGTGGGAATATACACTATACATACACCTTTTACAGTGTTAATAAATTCCTTTAGCTTCTTAATTTGGCCAAAATAAATATTCATGGAAAAAAAACAACTTAGAAATCGCTTAATTTCAAACTATAACAGGTCATATCTAAAATAATTAATTTGACTATGTATATGGAATAGTATAGTTGTGGTAGTAGTAGTAAAACCTGAAGTTGACAATGTCTACTGCCATAATACTGCAGAAAAAGAAAAATGTGGCAGCAAGTAGAGGAATCAACTTCAAAGTTCTTCCTCCCCATTGTTTACTGTAGAAGCAGGCACCTGGTCAATAAGAACATCAGCATTTTTGATCAAACGGTAGTAGAAACTAACAGCTTTGTAGTAGTGATGGATGGAGATCCGTTCATTGTTACCATGGTAACGATTCACATCCGATGGAAGGATCACAGTCGGCAGGAAACGGTATAAGTTAGATGTAAAGCTCAAATACCAACGTGTGTCAGTGTTAGCTATAAAAACAGCTGTAACAGATTTTTTTTTAATATTAAAATTTTAGCTCATTTGACTATATGCAAAACATTAGTAAAAGTAAAGTTTTTTCCTTTAGCAGCTATAATTATATAATTTTTTCAAATAAATTCAAAACCCAGCCAGAAGATGTATAATATTTTATTCTAAAAAAAAAAAAAACATAATATTTTATTTATATCTCTAAACTAAGAACTAAATAAATTACATGGTTTTAAAAACTAGCATAATGTAAATAGAAACAATAGTAATATATTGAAAAATCCTATATTTTCGCTGTCGGTAGCGTGTCTTTCTACTGAGCTAAGGGAACCAGGTTCAATAACTGGCATGGCTAAAAAATGTATCATTGGTAAAATGTGGGTTTACCCTTTCATATTGATGAATTAATGGATGGGGACTGGATGTTGTGCCTATTCTAGTCTTAAGTTAAATTAAAAGGCATATGAAGCTAGGACAGGCCTAGCCAGCCGGTAGTGGAAAATATATTACTTGAATAAAAAACTGACCAAAGGTAGGAAACGGTAAAAGATGTAAAAAGTAATATAATGAACAATCCAATGTGTGATTCTGCTTCCATATGTTATATAAATTATAAATATACTAAAGCTAATATTGTTTCTGAGTTTCTTATACAATTATTAATAAATTTTTCTTAAGTACTAGAATGTGCAAACACCAATATAAATAATAAAATTAAGAAAATATATTTTAATAGAAGTAAAATATATTGAAAGAGGTAGCAGCTATAGATAAGGTAACCAATACAATTTGCAAGAGATGATCAAGAAATACATTGAGGCTTTCCTCATGACCATTAGCATCAATTGGCAAAATTTTAGTATTGAGTTTAAAGAAAAGTTTGCTCATAACCTGAACAGGTAATAAGACAATGCTTAAAGAAAAGAAAAAAAAAAGTTTGAGTATATTTTATGAACACCATGTCGTACTACCTGTCCATGCTCTCTGTATATTTATACTAATGGGAGAAAGATGAGGAAGATATAATTTAGAGAATATGTACCCACATGTGTGTAGAGGAAGATGGGGAACCATTCAGAAATACTGCCCTTAGTAAGCCTGGACAAAATTTGAACCCTGACCGTCCAGTCCCTTGCAATCCATTCTAATGCAAGAGTAGCACCTTGGCCCATGTGATAACCCTTATGGACTACCTTCACCACCACCTCCACTTCACAGTCAAGCAAACAAGGTGATCAATCAATCCACTTGGAGAAAGAATTAAGAGTTTTGAGACAAGAAGTAGAATGTGAGGGGCACGAATTCGTCGTGTTGACCTTCACATGCTCATCTTCATCGCCTCCGTCACCATATTTTTGCTAAGCATAGTCACAAGCAGCATCAAGATCAACAGTGCCGTCACTAACACCTACAGCGTCATTAAAAGTGTCTTTCACAGCAGTGTCGTCCACAGCATCAGACCATCTCCTGCTTGAAGAAGTTACACTGACTCTTTTAGGAACGCTCTGCCCTCACTTAACTGTCTATTGATAATATGGCTGATTTAAGTTCTTTAATGCTGTTTAATGATGCCGTCTGTTCTACCATTTTGTTGTTCAGTGACGGGGTTTGTTACAGCAAAGCTTGGATAAGAGCTGCCAGACCCTGAATATCTGCGGCCGATTTTCCTGTTATAATATCTCAAACAACATACCACCAATGTAATGCAGGGCACGCGGGACCTGGGAGGGTCGCGGGCCGTTCACACGTATTCGTGTGAACCATGAGTTCTTTTAAAGACACTGGAGTGGGTTGCTGATTAAACAAGATTGAAAATGCACACACAATATTCAGGGTTTTGATTATTGAAAGTATAACAATACACACACGGTTTAAAATTAAATTAAATCAATAACTAAACAAGTAATTGAATTAAATAGTAGCTATAGTTAAATCTATAGATTAAAAAGTTAAGAGAACATATAAAAATGGAAGAAAGTTAAATAAACAAATTAACAACTATAAAATATGTACTACTTTTCAAATTTTAAAAGTTACAAAAATGTACCAAAGTTCACATTTATAGCAATCAATGTCTACGTCATCCGTCTACTTAACTCAGATGCCGGTCCCCGCACAAGACAAACTGTGATGACCCGCGATACACGAATGTTAAACTCGCAGACCCATTCGCGGACATGCCACCCACTCCGGACAGGCTAGCCCACTCCTGAACACGCCCGTCCACCCACTTCATTATCCACAACTCGAACTGCTATCGCCGACTGTGTATATATAAGGTCACAGTTAAGAGTCTGGAATCATCCATTTCTAGAATAAAATAAATGAACCAAGACTCATCCAGACGTGTGCCTTTTCCTCCCTCCTGTCCCCTCTAATCCCGCAACCAAGTGAGGCTGTCACTACATACCTGCTAAACATGGAGGTAGACAGAGAGAACAATGATCGCAGTTAGGATAGACAAAGAGAAGTGCACCAGTACCACTGTTAGACAATAATCTTGTTACAATATATTGGTGAGCAAACTCCCACCTACAAGGCTGGGGAGCATTGTTACATTAAACATTGAAAAGAAGATAGTTGGGTAACACCTATACACAAGTCTCCTTTTCTTCCAAGCAGACCTACTCACGCTAGTCAGTCATTTCTATCTAACAATAATAAATGATAATTTAATTATTTGTTTTCTAGCGCCATACCTTACTACCCGTTCAGGCTATACACTTATTTACTAAGTACGCTAATGTGTTAAGAGTGGAGGGTGGAAAACTATTTTATAAAAACCACCCCCAGTACACCAGACCGAGATTCAAACCTTGATTTCCATGTCATCAGTAGTCTAGTCGATTGCTAAAGTGACACCCAGACCATATAGCCACCGAAGTGGGTAATATAATAATATCATAACTAAATATAATATAAATACAACATTCTATCCTCTACCAAGAGTCAAGACACAAGTTTAAACAGGCAACAACAGTGTCTAAGTGACCATGATCAATCTATAGTTGTGCTGCCATAGTGCAGTTTGTGTTTTACTCTCTCTTCTGTTGAAGAAGGAGACTGATGTACCCCAAAAGTGTCATAATCATGTGTTTTGTTGTGTTTAAAATGTGAATTTTGAGCCTACAATTTTCTGGTAGGTGTGTAGGCTTTTCGCTGTTATCCTCCTGCCACCGTTTAATTCAACACAGATGGTTGGTGTCGTATTTCATTTGTTTGTATTATTACTTTAAAGCAAGAGAAATCACTTCAGAGCAGAAGAGAGATGTATTGAAAAAGAAAGGGGCTTGCTTTCATTGTCTAAAGTCTGGTCATAGTGCCAAAAAGTGTAAGGCTATAATAAAATGTTAAATTTGTTGTAAGGAAAATTATACCCTATGTACAAGGGTTTGACAGTCTGAGAGGCATGAGAAAAGTATGTAGCATTGTATATGCTACATGGGTTCTAAAATCAATTCTATAGTAAGAAAACATCCCTAAACAATTCTAAAATATACATTTTCCTAGATAATAATCATAACTAAAAGAACTATTCAACATATACGGTTTCTAATGACTATAAATGCACAGACTCCCCCTATTCACCACATAATCCATTTTTTACCCCATACACACTCCTTCCACACATGTCCAGTGCTAGGTACCAACTGATTGGCCGGGCCATGTCGACCAGGTGACCCGCCGGCCCGAGTGACGTCACTTCCGGAAAGGTATGTTCAGATAGGTGAAAAAAAGAACAGAATAGATGGATCTTGTGACGTCTAGAATATTCTAGGCTCGGAGTGCTTGAGTGAGACAGATACTCTGTTCTGTTTCCCCTCGTCAACCCTCCCCCCCATTTTCCTTTCTACCTCTCCCGGGATATGGACACTATACATAGACTGCAGAGTGACTTTAAATCATACTCTTGATGGCAATTTGATTTAAGTCGCTACACTAGTAGTGGTCATCATACGAATATGTAAGCTGAATATTTTTGTTATTGTTTATTGTATAACGTTATTTTAAAAAAACTTCGTAATATTTTCCATTCGGGAAAATATCCTTACTTTTATCCAATTCCTTTTTATTTACGTTAGTGAACTTTTGAATATTTCCTGTTGAGGAAACAAACTTTAGAAGTTGTAAAGTCATATAAAATATAGTATAAATAACACTGGCCTGTGATGATTCTGCTGTCTTGGTGAAATTAAAGGATTGATATGCTTATATTGAAAATGCCAACGAATTTGTCATAAGTCAAGATTTTATGTAATTCGAAATTATAATTATATATATATATATAATCATAATTGCGGTAATAATGATACAAATATAGCTAAAAATGAATAAAATTAACACACACGAGTAATATTCATGGATATATTTCCACAAAAAAAAACACCCCTTGTCAACTTTCTTACCCCTGAATTCCTTATCTTCATCTTGCCAATTATTTAGTTTAAAAGTTTCTGACTGTTGACTTTCTGGTGACTTTGATCTTATCTATGCATGACCATGAAATGGGGAAATAAATCTGTCAACAGTGATACAGGAGAAAAGTTCCAGGTCATGTATATTTATCTTCAATAAGATAAACCTGTAGCATTAGCTAAGC
The DNA here is from genome assembly GCA_901482245.1 of Timema douglasi. Taxonomy (NCBI): domain Eukaryota; kingdom Metazoa; phylum Arthropoda; class Insecta; order Phasmatodea; family Timematidae; genus Timema; species Timema douglasi. The sequence goes on along the minus strand of CABEEJ010001810.1, from coordinate 83,029 downwards.
TAACCACAACCAAAACAAATACAACGGCCTTACCCAATTGTACCGACACCAACTGCTGCTGGCTCGACTACACGCACGACCGGCCCTCCGAAACAAAACCACCCGAACAAGACGACTAACCAAGCTATACTGAGAGCCGCGCCCATTCATAACTCTCAACAACAACTCCCCCCAAGGTCTTCGATTGGAAAGAAGAAACTCTTCGCCAGTGCCCAAGTTCCGCTTCCACGGCCGCCTAGACGCTCGTAGAACTTCCCCCTCCTTGTTTATGTTCTTCCCCCCCTAGTCATCCCATCGTTCCGTGTTCTGTGGACAGTGTTTTACTGTCAAAAGAGTGATCGTGTTAGTTAAGTGCCACACTAGGACTGGCTTTGATAACGGCGTGAGCAAGCGAAGGCGTCGGAAATAAACAATGTAAGCTAAATTCCTTTTCGGCGTAATCTTTTGTTTCAAAATTCTCTTTCGGCACTTAGAAATTATTTCAACTATTAACGGAGTTAAACTTTGAACTTTAACAAAATTGGAATATCTAAGGATATTTGTTTATATTTCTTTTGCACTTGTATTTATTTCGAATAGTAATGGACTTAAACTTTGGACTTTGCACTTAGTGATTATTTCTAATATTAATTAACAAACTTTGAACTTTGCACTTAGAAATTATTTCGAATATCAATGGACTTAAAACTTTGAACTTTAAAAGAATATGGAATATCTAATGATATTGTTTATGATTCTTTTGGACTTGCAATTATTTCAACTATTAACGGATTTAAACTTTGAACTTTAACAGAATATGGAATATCTAAGGATATTGTTTATATTTCTTTTGCACTTGTATTTATTTCGGATAGTAATGGACTTAAACTTTGAACTTTTGCACTTAGTATTTATGTCAAAGATTGATGGACTTAAAACTTTGAACTTTAACAAAAATTGGAATATCTAATGATATCATTTACGAGAATATTTCTTTTGCACTTGTATTTATGTCGAATATTGATAAGCTTTTAACTTTGAACTTTGCCCTTAGTATTCATGTCAAATATTTCTTATCCGCTTAACAGATGTTTTTTTTGTTTTATTTTTACACTTTGGGTACCACCACTTGGGATGGTCATTTAAACCTGATGGCATCGTTTACCAGCTCTTCTTATTTTAATATTTTATGGAATTATATTCATCTTGTTATTTATTAAGAGACTCTTTATCATTGTTGAACATGTTTAACGTTTATGAGTTGTTAGTCATAGAAGGGGCCACGAGTCGGCGAGGCTATACCGCAGTCTTGGCTTTAATTAGTGATATTTTTCTTTTGCAAGCCATTAGGCAGCGTAGTTTTCGATATTGTGACCTTTGTGAATAGATTCTAATATGTATAATATTCAGTCGTGAGGAAATTTACTATACGAGACTATATTGTTATTGTTTGTCCTTTGGGGACTGTCAGTTAGGGTAACTTAACTTTTAAGTGTATTTGTTGGATCGCATTCCTGATTGACCATTTTTACCTGGATCTTTCATTTGATGATTAATTTGTTACTATGGCATGAGTAATTGAGATTAATTTTAAGGTCAATTTAGTATAGATTATTTAATGTGTTTTGAGTCACCATTTATGGGCGAGTGTGTTGTATTAAGTGAGAAATTACTTTTGACCATTCGCCTCACGGTGCAGGGTGCCTTTGGGCCAATCAAACAATTGTTTGCCTCTAATATATATATATATATTATATATTTTTTTTTTCCAAACGCCTAAAGCTTTATGTTGTCTCACTCTCTCATTGAGTTGTATGTAATTTGTTATCTGAATAAAATAACTCTCTTGTTAACATCCCCGACTGTTATTTCAGAGTGGTGATAAAAGGGGGGGTTACGGGTTACAACTTAGCCACGTCTTACATGTCCTACTCCTTCCTTTTGACCCACACAACCTAATTAATGTGCACTTTATGAACCAATTGGTTATGTTAATGCATTACTTAAAATCACCTGATAGAAAATATAGAAAAAAAAATGCATCGAGCTACACTTGACAATGGAAGACATTAAGCAACAAATATTAAAACCATACATAACTACTGTAAATAGAGTGATTTTAAATTAATTGTAATTAACAATCAGCAGTAGTGGGTGATTCTTGTTTCCACAGTGGAAAAGTGAGCTCAAATGTCAAAAAGTTACAAATGTGTTTCTAAATAGACCAACATTTGTACTTTATAAAGAACCTTTATTTCCAAGAAGAATAAAATCAATACTGTTATATCCTTGTATAGCAGAAAGTCTCCATTTCACGGACCAAAATGTTCCAATTCACTATTACGCTACTTTCCAACCGCAAGTCTATTACTCCACAATGACAATAATTACAATCTCGCAATTTCCTTACCATGGTTCACTCTAAATGTTTATACACTATAATTGTTATATTCTAGACAATCCTGGAGGCTGCTTTGCACATACTACAAACGTGATAACTTGCTATAGTTTTAGTTTTACACTCTATACTGAAAAGACTTGTTCACTTTCATGACTCATACATTTTTTGTCCACACCCACTGTCCTTCACACTGGCGTGTATATCCCAGTGTAGCCAATCATTCGACAACACATTTCCTCACATTCATAACAATAATATCCACCAGGTAAAAACTTTTCGATTAATTATTCTGAATGTATAGGCTAAATAAATGTTGTTTTAAGAATTAAATAATATTTTCTGAATCAAAATAATGATCATTTTAGCTAACCTTTGAAACCCCTTGGTTTTAATTATCCTTTTTTATGAATGACCAACAAGTATTTTCTGACAAGTCTCCTACATACTGCTTGAATACATGTTTGTCTATTGTATTTATATTTTATAGACTTAAGTCTATTGAATTATTCCATAAATACTCTTTATTGAATTATTCCATTAATAGTCTTGCTTTATAAAATAATGAACAAATGTCACTCTTTCTCTGGAAAACTCTGTTCCAAAAGTTTATATTTCTGTAATGTTTTTATTTATAAAAAACAAAAACATTCTGTGGTAAAACTATGTATTTACTTATCAAGTTAATGCTCTTTCTTATCATCCAACCAAGTTAAGAGTCATTAATTAGTCATCATTTAAAGCACATTTACCTGGGACAACAATGGCATCTGGATAAATCTGTCGAATACTTGCTGCAACCATTTGAAAAGGTATACTAGTCGGCCCAAATGGTGAAACAGGATGAGCTTCTCGTGAAATCTTCACTCTGATATCAACCCTAGGGTCATCAATGACTTTTCTGTCATGTGCAATTACTTCAGCAACACTCTGTGCTGGATGCACTCTATGATTGATAACAGCCTTGGCTGAAGGTGGGATCACATTTGACTGAAAACATTAATATAGAAGAATACAAATTGAGTAATTAAATAATAACAAAAACACATTTCATTGAATTAATGTGTAATATTTGTGCATTGAAATCACTCGTCATTAGTTTCTATGAATAAAAAGATAAAGTGTCACCATAATTTTATAGTTACTTATATAAGTTCAGAGATACATTATTTATCACTTACATTCAATCATGCTACCTCTAAGTGTAAGATTTGCAAATTAAAATGCCTTCATGTCTTTGCTGAAGCCATTCTTTTGATTCTTACAAAAAGTTTAAACATGGATAAGGCAATCCTACACCAACACTCTCAAGACATTATTTCCTCCCCTTTCCTACCTAAAATAAAAGTCGAACAGTTCTTAGAATAGACTTGGTGGTGTACCCGGAATTATGGTTTGGGGGAGGGGGGGATCCTATTTTCATTGGTACTTGCGGGCGGAATTACATATATAAACACAAAATTTAGCAAAGACCAAGTTTTAATAGGCTATAGGCTCAACTTGTTGAACAGATGGGAGCTTGTGGTGACACCCGCTAAAAGTAACAGTAAAAAATCACCAACATATTCATGATTTCAACTAGTCCTTTCATAGTGGACGCTCTGAATAAGAGTGTTACAGAACTTTGAACTTTCTCAAAAGTTTCAGATATTTTAAAACAAAGGGATGTCCATTCACATGTAGGCCAATTTAAAAATAAATTGTTTTGAAGATCATTTTCCAAAATAAGAACCTATTGTTATGTCAGTGCTTTAATAAAGGTTTTCTTCTGGCTCTTTTTTATTTTCAGTGAAAAGGGGTGGGTGGGGTTTTTAAGGCTATTAACTGTACTCACTTTATCAATTAACACAGTGTTTTTCAGTTTTTATTAAAAAAAATAACTAGCCAAAATAAATCAAATATGTTCTGTTTCACTCTTCACAGCAATAATTCGTTTGTATGCTTCTTTTCTCTCGCAGCTTCTTTCACCTGTTCATTCATTCCACCGTCTATCTTTTTTAAGTTTCCCACCACCACAACTCCACACACATCTTTCGAACACTCAGCAACAACCTCTTTTATTTTGTTACAATAATCAAAACTGCCACTTCAATCTTTACTATACAACTCCAAGATAGGTGTAAAGTATAGAATATTTTAATATTAAATTACACTGATGGTGTTTTGATGACCTCAATAAATCTCCTGAGAACAAAACAGCACACTCAAATTGCTAGAAAAGAAAATGGTGCTTGTTGCCAGGCTCATGTTGTATGTTCTATTTCAGCCTAGACATATACCATCTGTTGCATATTTCATGATTCGCTAGTTTGTTGCATATTTCATTATTCGCTAGTTTCACTCGGTTATTTCCACCCCTATTCCCCCTCACTCAACTCTGCAGATTTCTTGGAATTAGCCACCGCTCTACCCTCTTTCTACTCCCAAGTAGACTCTCTCACACCTGTCGCGTATTCCGCCTCAAACTGTGGTCGTTGGATTCCAATCTCTATCACAACTCGGTGAACCTCTCTTGCTCAGTTTTGTTTGAATATGAACTCATAAAAAAACCCCTTGGAAAGTGATTTTAGTGCGCGACTCTTCATAGATAATAAGTTAATAATGTTCTTTGTGTGTGTTTTTATTCAATATAATATGTACTCATTAAACGCGAGTGTTTAGGGGAGCTCCTCTCGCAAACTAATATTCTTAAGAAGACCATCCGCGGATCAAGACGATCAAGACCATCACTCCCAGGTATTCTCGGATCTCCAGTCAACGATACCCCTCAAAGGTAGGCTCTACACAATACACCTTTTTTTCTAAATCAACATTCAACTCCCGTCTCTGTTTTAGTATACCTAAAACTGGTCCTCCGAAATCAAATTACTTTTTTTGTTAGTCTTAACTACATTGAAGAGACAGATCGCTCATACACCATCATCATAGCCAATCAAATAAAAACCTCATCAGTCACTAGATAAAAGTCCCCACATATAAGGATTCTATACTATATTGCACATCAACCGTGTATAAACAGTTTATCATTACAAATGCTCTGTAAAGTGGTTGCAAGTCATTAAATGTGTAAGGCAATTGAAACAATTCATTATCAAACTCTAGTTTGAGGTGCAGATGAATCAAAGGAACAAACAAGTCCAATCTGTAACTGTAACATAATAGCTCTGCAGTTACAACTTGCTTTGTGTATAACAGGATCTACAACCCTAACCCAAGCTTTCAGCCCTTGTTTGATGTCAATAAAGTCACTATAGGTTTCTGATGACTATTTTAAACATTCACACTTAAGACTTCTCTTTTTGAAAAAAAACAAACAATTTAAATGTGTGGTAACTAACCTATGGTAGACCTTCAAAATGAGAGTGGAAGAGAAAAAATGGATCATTAGGGGCAAAATCAAATATATCATGTTTGGAACCGGTGGAATGGAGGGGTGTAAAAAGTGTGTATCATGGATGGAATTTGATGTGGGAAATGCTGTGGGGTCAGTGGTGGATTTAAAAATTTTGCGCCCCTAGGCACAATTATAATATATTCCCCACCACCCCCTAAAAGAATTTGTTTTTGGCAAGGGCTTTAGGAAATTCGAGAAAATATTTCTACGAAAGATAATAAGGCGTTTTAAGCTATTGTCAAGGGCTTTAGGAAGTTTCGAGGGAAAAGGTGTTCGGGGTTGAGGAGCATGGAAGTTATTATTCGAGAAAAGATTTCTACGAAGGATAATCAAGTATGTACATGCCCTACAGAAGCTTGAGTTAACATTATGAAGAAGGGGAGACTGACGTCAGTTACAAAGCGATCGCAAAGTACACTTATTTAAAAAGAAATATTGCCATTCTGACTTTAACTTAAGACTATTTCTATAATCTTAGTTAATAATTTATAAACATAATAAGGTTAACCCATTTCCATAGAACAGTTTATTTGAACAGCTAATATGCAGAACCTTGTAATTAAAGAAGACCAAATAAAAACTGAAAATATACATTATTAAATAGACAAACCTTAATGCCGCCATTAAACATTGTTATCGCTGAAGTAGTGCGAACTATCGCATTTGTGATGGGTCGATGTTCCATTTCACGGGCCATCAAACCAGAAAACAGCCACAGGTTATTATAAAGGATGCGATAACCAAATGAAACCTAAAATAATAAGATATATTTACAATGCTATACATCTGTAAGAAGTTTTATTCATTACACTTTGGATCCAATTTATTGAGAAAATAAAAGGAAGGTGCAGAGAGTAACGGCAAATATTTAGGAAACAGATGTCTATAATAGACTTGATATATGCTACAACAGATGAAGGAAAAAATATATGGATTATTTGGGAATGACTTGGTAACGGTATTTATTAATGGTGGGCCAATACCGATATTCAATTCCTCAATGCCCTTGGTATCTACTGGTATCGCAATAATCGATAATATGTGCTAAAAATCTCGATACCACTCTTTAGTATTCAATATGGTTAACTCCTCAAATGGGTTGGGGATAGTGATGGGCAAAATCAAATGATTTAAATAATCGAATAATCATTTGATAATTTAAAAAATAATTGAATGTATCATTTGAATTATTATGAGAAGTAGAGGAGAAAGGGAGAAAGGATAGTAATAATAAAAATTAGAACAACACCAGTGGTTAGACATTAGTTACTAGTTGTAGTTTTGCTTTGTCCTACTTTTCTCTTCGCTCAACTCTACACACTTTCAATATAAACATGCCATTCCTTTGCTCCTTTCAACAAGGTCAATTTTCGCTTATCATAGAGAAATGTATTTCAAAAACAAACCTAAGGAGAACACTATTTTCTATTGAAATTAGAGTAAACATTCACTTCATAAGGTCGATTTTCCTCAGCACTTTGGCAAGAGAGTGGTGAGAGAATGAATCAGCCAGCTCGCAGCTACATCATATTAGTAGTTACTAATTTTCATTCAAATGATTTTAAAATAATCTGCATTATATATTCATATTTTATATATCGACTTCAACTATTGTAAGAATTGTAAACTTCAATTTTGATAGTCTTCCTGAACAGTGTCACCAATATAACTTTTTTTAAATATATTTTCACTTAAAAAAAATTCAATAGATATTGTGAAGTGATTAAAAAGTATTATTTTGAAATTGATGAAAGTTTATTAGTTATTAAAAAGGTTCGAGTTAAAAAAGAAATCAGTTTTTTTTAAATACATCCGCAAATCTCGTCAGTCATATCATTTATGACTTAACAAAGTTTTTTCCACTTTCCGTATTTCTTATTATAGGCCTATTACTATTTGTAAATGTTATTTTTGTCTGGTTGCATCTTGTTATAATGTTTAAAAAGCCTAATTGACTGGTTTCCATATTTTGTGACCTATATTAACAATTTAAGCATTTTTATTTCGACTTAATTTCTTTGCTTAAAAATGTGAATTTATTCAATTCTATATTGAATGGTATCAAATAGGGTATTGAGTATCAAAGAGATGACATGATAGTATCAAGCAAGGTATCAAAATCGATAAAAGTAAGTATCACCCCACCACTAGTATCTATGCATGTGAAAAAATTGGAAGGAAGCTAGAGTGGAAAGAGGAGTTTTAATGAGAGTAAAGAGTATATATGAGAAAAACATGAGTTGTGTTGAGACTGAGAAGAGGCGGACATTGTGGTTTCAACCAAAAAGTGCAGTGAAGCAGGGGCTTGCCCTATCACCACTACTCTTTGTAATGGTAATGGTAATGGAATTAATTGGTAAATAATAAGAGTGGCAAGGAAACTGGAGAAGGATAGGATGAAAGTAATTATGTTTGTAGATAATAGCTTAATGGTATGGGAAAGAAGGAAAAGAAAACAGAGGAACAGCCAAAGGAATGGAATGAGGAAGGGAAAGAATGTGGAATGATATTTGGCATGGCAAAGTGTGAAGTGATGGTAATGACAAGGAAGAGGGTAAAGCCTAATAAAGCTATAAGGTTGGAGTACAGAACGTAAAATATCTTGAAAGTGTGATTGAGGAGAAAGCTGGGAGTAGCTATAAAGTGTACAAGGGAGGAATTTCACTAAACTGACGCAGCCACAGGCTGGGAACAGTGGATGATATAATGTTTTTCTCTTTTAGTAAAAAAGAATGTAGCAAAATCTGTAGCAAGGCAAGCCGTTAAGAAATGAAAGGTACAAAGAATTTACCTATTGGAAATTAAAAACTATTTGTTTTTCCTTGAGTGCATGTAATTATTTAATTAGGTTTTTAGCTTCTATAAAAAAAAAAAAAAGAAAATACAAATTGACGTTCTAGGAACCAAACCAGGTCAAATGATCAATTTACATTTTTAAACCTAATTATTTCAAACCGATTGTACATACGTGAGGAGCAAGATATCTAAACATTGCTGATTCTGGCCCCTTTCCTAATAATGATGGTTGTTGGTTCTCCTCTAACTTTGCAACTGCAGCTGCCAATATTCCAATAGCAGACTCAGCAGGAGGAAAGCTTGAATGTCCAGGTGTACCAATCACACTTAGCTCAAGAGTAGCTGTGCCTTTCTCAGATATCCCAACCCTGCAACAATATGGATAGCAACTGGAGGAATAATTAAATACCCCAGCAAAACTAATAATAAACAAAATGTTGTGTTATCAAGGCACTAGTAGTGGTTGAGAGTTCATTCAAGATATGCATTACTTCAATTAGCATGGTCATATAAAGTGAGAATTTGAAGTCACATTAGCAAACACCTAAAAAACGTGGCACAATATGGAAAATCGATGTAATTAAAAACTTTAGTTTACGGCTTGGTAAAATTATAGAAATAAAATGTGTGTTTTATTTGTGATCAGAATTAAATTATATGTGCTCCATACACATATTTAAAAATCAAACAGAGCTTAAAAATAATTTATATCTCGGAATAACTTACTTAGTAAAGTTAGTTTTAAAATCAGTGTACTTTCAGAAATTTTCAAATTGTACACAAACATTACAATAGTAGACTATTGTAACCTAGTTTTAAAACTTCAAGTTCCTCTTGATTTGTTTCTCGGCCTCTTGTAATCTATCAAAGTATTTGTATATGTAACTCTCAAATTGTAAGACCTTCCAAAGACTTGAATTTTACGGGTAAAAATAAATAAATGTTTCTTTCACTGAAAAGGAAATCATTTCAGTTTATTTCCTATGTATTTGCACATTTTTATGTTTCTTTCCTTACTATCCCAAAGAAGAATTTAAGATTAAAGAATGTAAAAAACATTTTATTTTCAACTACACATACACCTAGATTTATTCAAACAAAATACAAAGCTATATTTTATCCAAGGAATTTGGAACTCTAAAGTTTTCATAAAGATTATTACTTTCCTGATTAAATTTGCAAAGCATTTCTTTTTTAAATACGAGCCGAGCCCATCCAGTGAGTAAGTACCATTTGGATATTAAAAAAAGACTAAATTTTTAAATAATCTATTATATTTTTATCCGATTATACATTCCTTAATATACTTTTCAACATAACTACCACCAAAATTAAGGCATTTTTCGTGGCATAGCACAATACTTTGTGTACCTTGTTCATAGAGGTCGGCCACCTGTGACTTGAGCTGCAGGGCTACTATGACCATTCGACGCAAAGTTAGTTGCTACTGCTAGTTAGCGTCACTTTCGAGGAAAAGATAGCGTTTGGGTTATTATGACCACCAAACTTTGCAATTTATTCACTTGGGGATAACTGGATCTTATTACTAGTTATCGGTTTCAGATAAATTTAGCAAACCTTTTATGAATAAAAAAACCTAGGCCTAAACCAAACCACATGTTAACATTAAGCTAGGGCCTATTTTGATTATTTCCAATATTGGCTGCAATATTTCATTGGCCTACAACCACATTAATGTGGATAGTAATTACTACTCTATGTACAATTCAGTTTAAATAGGCTTACATTATTAAAGTTTTGTTGAGGCATCTTAAACAGATCTGGCCTACATTTTTATTAGCTTGTCAACTGGTCTGTCCATGTGTTTTACCCTAATAGGGTATACTTAGATGATAAAGGTTAAGTTATAGAATTCGGATTTGTGTAAAGGGAGAGTGGGAAAACCTTTAGAAAAATAAAACCACTCATCACACCCAGCTAGGATTAAAATCCCAACCTCCCCACCATTGGTCTTGGTCAATGTTGCCCCAAGAGGTGGGTCAACATATTATTAACATCCCAAATATGTTGGAGCCTAACTAACCTCCACCTACTTTAAAACCTACTAACAATTAATCTTAATATTGGAATGTCCCAATTATCAGTGTGTTGATGGTGAATAATAATGAATTTTGATAATGTTATGTTTCAAAGAAAATATTATGTTAACATTCAGTATAAACGTACTCTCCCCCCTCTTGGCCTACTTTATGATATAGGCCTATTTAAAGTTATATTATGTGAAACACACATGAAAACGTTTTGAGATTATTATATTGGACTAATGAGATGGTAAGTTTAAATCAGGTAACACAAAACACCTAATAAATTACAAAACCTAGCAAACACAACCTCGTAACACAAACCAAAGGACAAGTATAGTGTCTGCGCAACTTAGTATCACTCTACTAGGAAAATATTTGCGTTCGCAAGGATTTTGCTTTTGCAAAGTGGTCGCTATAATAGCTGTTGATGCCAAGTCTAACGTCTCTCTGCTAACGGTCGCAAATTTGTTTTTCGCCATGGTCATAATAGCCCTGTTGGTGTGTGGATGCAGCAGCAAAAATCCTGAAACCAATATCCCATACATTTTGATCTATATCACATGCTGCAACTAGTTTCACACTACACGGTTGCAATGATCATCATTCCTTGTGTAATTAATTGCACCAACAGAATTTTCTGCTTGTCCCAGAACATGGTACACATGTTTTTTTGTGGACAGCATCTTCTTTAATTTCTAGCTGCCAATTCCGCTGGCCTCACATAAGAAACCCACTCGTCATCTGTGGCAATCTTAATCAAAAACATGTCTCCTTTTTGGTACGGCTGTAAAAATTCCAAAGTTGGTCCCACGTATTTGATCTTATGATCCTTTGTGAAAATTTTGGGCACAAACCTCAAACACAGTTTTTTTTTTAAGTTTGTGTGTTCCATCACAACTGCATGCAATAAAGACTATGGAGTGTTATGAAACTGCATTGACAAGTCAGACATTGTGATTGCCTATTGATGTCATTTTCTCATCCACTTTATTCAATAGATGGGCAGCCACTATGCTCCTCGTGAACATTCTCTCATTCTTCATTAAATTGTCTAACTCTCTTTCTAACCATCTCTTCAGTTGTCACTTTTTTTTCTGTAAACATTACTAATCTGACAATGAATATTGGACAGATGGAGAGATTTCTTGCAGGTTAGGAGTTTGACAACGGTGATTAGATGAAAAAGAGAGTTGAGAACTGGCTTAAGTCACAGGTGGCTGACGTCTATAACAAGGTACACAAAATATTGTGTTATGTTACGAGAAATGCCTCAATTTTTGTAATATTTTGTTGAAAAGTAGATTAAGGTATGGGAAATTATGATAATAAAATAGTTTATTGAAAAATGCAATCTCTTTTAATAACCAAACTTCTACATACTTCCTGGGTGCGCCTAGGATATGGTATTTCTAAAATATCCTTTAAGAGCAGTTATTTCAAAACTATTAAACAATGATTTAATTGTGAAATAATTAAAAATAATATGAATAAAGTTATTTACTTATCCACATGTTTAACACACCTGGATTATCAGTTAGTGTCTGGGGCCTCTTTATGCATAAATGAGGCGAATTAACTGTGATCTGTTTCAAATAAAAATATATAACTTCATAATATAAACTTATGAATTGGAGGTCATGGGAATTAAGTTTGTGAGGAGCATGTTTGCTGTCCCGATTAGAAACAGGATTAGGAATGAAGTTATTTGGTAGAAAGTGGGGGTAAAGGGAGTACATGAGATAGTAGAGGAAGAAAAACTGAGATGGTATGTGCATGTAATGAGTATGAAGACAGTGAATACCAAAGAGAATGATGAAGATGAAATATATAAGGAAGAGACCACAAGAGAAACAAATAAAGAGATGAGAGGAGCAGATATCAGCAAGTGAGAGCAGAAGAATGGAAACAATTAAAAAGGAGGAAGGATAAACGAAGATGGAGGCATTTTACTAAACTGACCCGGCCATAAGCTGAAAACAGTTTAGGATGATGATGATAATGGTTGTTTATCTGTTTTATGTTTTAAGTAAGTAATTACTTACAAAAGTAATAACTTTATCTTCATTTTCTATAATTTGATTGTTTTAGGTTAAATAAAATTATAAACATGGTTTATTTTAATTAGCCATGTAGTATTTTCTCAGTATATTGTTAATGAAAGTTTCTAAGTCTGCCAAAACACAAAGAATATATGCCACTAATGCTTTTGTAACCTCAATAATAAGCGTCCAGGTGGTGACAGATCCCTGTTCAAGATCAAAAGAGGTGAATATTTTTTATTGTTTTAAGCTGAAAAGTGAATATCTTGTAGTTGTTGACCTCGTCTTTCTGTGATTAGTTAGCTCACTGAATCCACATGTGGAAGATTGTGCCTGGCTGCTCAGAGATATATAAATGTAATATAAGCATGAGAGCGACATCACAGCCTATGTAGTCATATTAATGATTGTCTGGAAAAATGAAGTTTTTCCTAGACTGTGATCGTGGGGAGTGTTCTAGACTGTGATCGTGGGGAGTGTTCTAGACTGTGATCGTGGGGAGTGTTCTATATTATATAACATTCTATTTTCACAATAGACTAAAATGCTGGTGACAAGGAGATCAAGATTTGAATCCAGGTTGTGTGCCTAGAGTGCTTCTTCTTAAAACAGGTTTTCACTCTTCCTCCATGCAAATGTAGGTATACATTCTTTATAAATCAGCCCTTCTCATCCTTAACACAATATTGTAATTATAACATATGCATATGATCCGAAAAGTTAGTAAGGCATGGTGACAAAAAATATTTAAACTTAATTTGTCTTTAAATTGATCAATAGATAATTTATATATTCATTATTTTTTTGTCCCTGCATCTTATTTTCTATTTGGGCTGTACAGATATTAACTAACTATGCTAATGTGTTAGGTATGACTAAGTTTGGATTTAGAGAAAGTGTACCAGCATTTGCACGAAAGGAGAGTGTAAAACTATTTAGGAAAAACTACCCTCAGCACACCTGACCGGGATTCTAACCCTGATTTCCCTCTCATCGCCAGCCCAGTCTATTAAGAGTTGGCACTTTAAACCATTTGACCATAAAAGGCGGTATTTATTTATTAATGTCTCACAATTTCAAAGCATTATTGGAGCTTAGTAGAAATATATTTGAGAAAGCACTCGTGGTCTCTTAGTAATATTGTTTCAATATAGTAACATATTTCTCTTAGTGCATTATATAATACTAGTATTTATTTATTTATTTGCCTTACACCTTAAATAAATATAACTGAATACAGAAACTTAGATTTTTAACTTCTTATAAATTAATTTTGAAATTAACAATAAACTTATCACTAAGAGTTTTCTGTGCCTCAGTTTTTGAACAAAGCTCTGCCTGTTTTACATTTTCCTTGTCATACACAGCAGTGCTACATAGGTTGTACCCCCTTACAATATAAACATCCCACAACACATAATTAAATACTTGTTTAAACTTTTATTTAAATAAAACTTTAAGTAACAGCTAGACAAAAATATTTAAACAACTTTAATTTATATGACCACTTTGAGTAGTTACATCTTAATTCAAATATAAATATAACTATTTAAGGCTTGACACTTTCTATCATTTAACATTATGTAATATGTAGTAGTTGACAACATTTATTTTATAATGCCGGTACATGAAAAGTACTATAATGGATCAGCAACAAATCTTATAAAACAGTAATGAATGTTTTGTTTCTCTCCACAAATCTCACTAATTATTTCAACTCACATAGCAACATGTCGGTCGGTTCCAGGAATTAAATTTCTGTGAAGTGGAAAGCCCTCATCAAGCACGAAATCCAAATGATCTACCCCTCGAGCAATAAGAGTCTTTGCCAGTTCCTGTGCGCCCCTCTTTCCTGAAACCTGCAAAGTAATGTTCTACACTTAACACATTCAGTAGGAGTCAGGGTGGTTGTGATATTTTAATGGTTTATACAAAATTATTAAAGGATTGTTTTAACAAACCCAAGCTGGATTATAATTCTTTGTGGTTGATGTTCAGTTTTCAAAAGTATTTATGATTTCAGTTAAAAATGTTTTCAAACAAAAATGAATCAGTGTTAAAATATGTATTATGATAAAAGCACTAACACTTGGGCATACCTTCAATGTAGACTCTAAAAACAAGGCTTCTTGAAAAGCATAATGGAATGTGAAGACTTAAAGGAAATACTAAAGACATAAAACCATATTACAAATATTTTGAATCTAAAATAAATTCACACTCTTCAATTAATAATACATGTATTTCTATTGAATGGAATCAGAAACTAACTTTTAGTCAATGGCGATTTTCTTCTTGGTCTCTTGCAATGTACTAAGATATCTTCCTCACACTTGATATCCTGAACCAATCTACAACTATATTTCTTTCTTTAAGGCAGAGGTGTCATATGGCTGCCAAGTGAAATAAAAATAAAATTACTCTTAAGAATTATTTACCTTAATGGAAACATATTACTCTTGAGCCCCAAATGTTTACCAATTAAATTTAAATAAAGATGCAAATTAATTATATACCTATTTAATAAAGTATGGGTTTGTATATGAATAAGTACACTGAAAGTTGATATAATTGCGTTTACATCAGTTATCGGAATGTTGTCTACCTGTCTCTGTCTGTACCTCTTTGCTTAGCCAAATAAAGGAAGCCTAACCTAAGCTTCAGTTCCTCTTCTAAATTGGAGCCTGTGCTCTTGGACCTTTTCTTGCCTTAACCACTGCACACTTTACTATATAAGTGAGCACAAGGGAAGGATCAGGACTCAGTCACGGTTGAGGGGAGGAGCTTCCTGATTCCAAAAAGAGTTCTTGAATGATTGGAAATCACACTGCCAAGAAATGGAGTGTATCAACCTCAATCACAGCTGGGGTCATTGAAAGACTCCTCCAATGACAAACCTGTCCTCTCCAGCTCCCCAGAGGACCTACAAAGTGCCAAGCAGCTATGTCGACAGCTTCAAGAACAAGAAATATAGAAACTATACCAGGACACACTCAACTGGACAGAACACACAACCACCACTGAAATGAAAAGTTGCAACAATAGGGTCAAATTTGTGCAAATTCTGGTTTAAAATTTCCAAAACTAATAAAATAAACTGCTTCCTGTTGTGTTAGAAAATTGAAATTCATAAGGAAAGTAAAGAGACCATGATAAATAACCATAAAAGTCTAAAATTTTAAATGATACCCCAATAAATTGGGGAAGTGAGGTTATAAAAAGAAAAAATTTTAGGTGTGAAAGAAAATTTAAAATTGTTAAGTGGGAGTTAAAGAAATGGTGGCGGGGAAGGGACTCCACATTTTCAAAACTAATAGAGTAGACTACTTCTCTGTGTGGTAGAGAACTGAAATTCTTCAAGCAGATAGACGGATTTAGATATTGTAGTGGAATTCTGGGAAATGTAAGGAGAGAAGCGGTAGTTAAATAATACTTTTGGAAACGAGGTTGAACATTATAATTTGGCAAACAAGTAGAGAAAAACTTCAGATGACAAAATGAATCTTAAAACCTAAAATTTCTCAGTGATTTTGAATGTGCATGTGTGTGTGTGTGTGTTAGGGTGGGTTGATAAAATTTTACAAGACTACAACTACTTATCAATGTATTATTATTATTATTATTATTATTATTATCATCACCGCGTCTTACTACATGTTCGGGTTATACGCACTTACGCTAATGTGTAATGGTAGGGTGATTGTGAGATGAAATGGAGGACCTACAGTTTAACGTGGAATCCGAACCATGGTGGAGGCCTGGCATTCCCCACATTCACAAGATGTCTTGTCAGAGGTGAAGGAAGGGTTTGATAATCAGATAAATCTATGCCGGGACCGAGGATTGAACCCCGGCCGCCAGCATAGAAGTCTGACACCTTACCCCTAGACCGCCAGGTCACATCAATGTAGTAGAAAACTGAAATTTGGGAGGAAAGTAACAAAAGATACCACACCAAATAACTATAAAAGTCAGACAATCTTAAAATTGGACTCCAAGAAATAAAGGGGATATGTTTTATATAGTTTTTTATTTTTTAATGGTAAACAATCTAAATTTTGCATGCAGGTTGAAGTATAACTCCAGTTAACCAAAGAAGTCTTAAAATTTGAAATTTATAAGTAATGAATAGGCAAATTGGGAGAGGGGTGGAAGAGGCTTAAAGTTAACAAAATTGATAGAAGCAAATTATTTTCAGTGTGGTAGTAAACTTAAACCCAGATGGAAGGCAAAGGGAACACTTAAAATAACCAGTTTAAGTATAACCCTGTGATATTAAAGAAAGGGTGAGGAAGGAAGGGTATAAAAGTTACTTTTAATGTGGTAGAAAATTTAAATTCGGCAAGCAGAAGTAAGTAGAAGAACCCCTGCCAGGAATGTGAATAATAAAATTAGTGTTAAATATTTTATCTTAATAAGTGGTGGCTGGTGAAATTAGAGGTTTCAAAATTTCCAAAATTAGAAGAATAAACTACTGTAATTATCAGTGTAGCAGAAGATTGAAATTGGTTAGGCTGGTGAAGGGACTAATCAGTGGTGGATTTACCAACAGGCTGAGTAGGCTGGAGCCTAGGGCGGCAGATTTTAGGGGCGGCAAATTTGGGGCCGATTTTTTTTGTTTCTTTTCTTCTTACAGAAATTAAAACGATTCATATTTATATACCTAAATGTTAATAGGTCCACACAAACAATTCAACATGTAATATGTTTCACCACTTAGATAAATTTTTCTACAATTTGCAGAGTCACGTTTGTTTGCGGCGCGGGAACGAGTGAAATGACCATTCACTAAGTGTGTCTGGCCAAACTTACTGCACGAGCGCGGCGCGCCGGAGCCAAAGATGGGTTGTGCTGTAGGAATACGCCGTGTGGTGGCATTAAGTTCGAGAGAGATAGATATAGAGCGGCGATACAAACGTGGAAGTCCCATCTCGTATTTACTTCAAAAACAAAATAAAGCCGCCTCAGTTGATTGGCTCCTGCAAATTCTAATACATATTTATATTTCCATAATGAATTGACACATTTTTCTGGTTGTGTGCTGTAATTTTTCAAAGTGTTTCATGGATTGTATGAATAATAACATAACATCACCGGTGAGTACAAACTTATAGTAGGTAAGTAATCATAATATATTACAATAAATCATCCTTAACGAATCAGTAAGACGTAATTTATTTTGATAAATAGCTGTTTCGGAAGCTATGCAAAGAAATATTGATTTTTTTGTTATATCATACTAAAATGTAATTTTTTTTTATTTCAGTTCTTGGATAAAAAATTGTTAGAATGAGTGATGGGAGAAAGCGACTTAGCAAGAAGGCCAAAATGAAAAAAGAAGAACAAGAACAGGTTATCTGTAAAACGAAAAAAATTGACAGTTTTTTTAAAAGTGGAAGTGGAAGTAGTGTTGAAAGACCAGCAATTTCAACAACATGCACTGACACAGTAGAATCTGGAAGGGATTAAACGGATTTGAACTCTGAGGCCCAACAACAGTCATCTATTGAACAATCTACTTTTGAAAAAAACTTATATTTATGTTTTTGAACAAGAGGCGGTAGAGGAATCACCGATAAGTATAAAAATTGAAGATGCGTCTCAGAATCAGACGTTAAGTAATGACCAAGTGCAAACAAGTGAAACAACAGTAAATCTAAACAAAGATCCAGCTTTATGAGAAATCAACAATACCTTAAGAGAGATTATCACAAGGTATGGCTTCGGTCAAAACAAGTCTTGTGACTTCTTTAAAAGTGAAAAATTATATGCTGATCAGCGTAGTTTCTCTCCAGTGAATATCTTCCAAAGAAAAATGAAAAATAATGAAGTGAATGACCAAAATTGTCTGATTTATTCTGAAAGTAAAAGATCTGTATATTGCGGGCCATGTTTGGAATAGGGTCCATTGGAGAATAAGACTCAGTTTGAGAACGAAGGATTTAATGACTGGAAAAATGCAGAACACCGAGTAGCTCTGCATAAAAACTCTGTGCGGCGTCATAAATCTAGTATCCTTAGTTTGAAAGTTAGAAGTAAGATTGATGGCTGACTCGACAATTTACTGCATATCTAGATTGATGAAGAAATTACTTTGGAGAAACGTTCTGAAGAGAGTTGGTGCTGTAGTGAAGCAAGAGGTCTCACTTTCAGAGGAAAGAATGAAAAAGTTCGGCGATCCGCATATCGGAAATTATTGTATGATTTTGGAACTGTTAGCTGAATTCGATCCTTTTTTAGCCAGTCATATCGAATAATTTGGGAATCAAGGATCTGGAAATTCCAGTTACTTATCAAAGACCTTTTGCGATGAGTTTATTCACTTGATGGGTCATAAAGTCTTAAAAAATTGGAGATTAGATAAGAAGGGCAAAATATTTTTCCTTAATCATCGATTCAACACCAGATATAGCACATGTGGACCAACTTACCCTCGTCATTAGATACGTTTTGGAAATAGGCGAACCGTGTGAAAGATTTCTCAAGTTCTTGCCCTTAGTGGGATACAAAGCTGAAGAAATGTTTTCTGACATTATTTCAGAACTCAAAACACTAAACATAAATAATGAAGACTGTCGTGGACAATCATATGATAATGCCGCGGACATGTTTGGTGTGTACAATGGCTTACAGGATAAAATTCAAAGCCAAACACCTTTTGCTTTTTTTGTTCCTTGCTCTGCCCACTCTTTAAATTTAGTGGCAGCTTCAGCTGCTGAATCTTGCACAGAAGCTTGTCGCTTCTTCATGATGCTTCAAGAAATCTATGTTTTTTTTGTAAGTTCAACACAACGCTGGCAAAAATTAATGACTGAAAACGAGAAAGGGAAAACGCTAAAGTGAGTAAATCTGACACGTTGGTCAGCTAGAGAGGACGTATATAGAAGTTTGAGAGATTCTTGGCACGAAGTCCTTAAAACTTTGGAATTAATCAAGGATGATTGGACCAAAAAGCCTGTAACGCGAAACGAAGCAAAAGGAATACTTTTGAATTTAGAAAAACTGGAAATGGCGGTAATGGTGGGTTGTGTGGAATGTTTTTTTGGAAAGAATTAATAAAGTGAATATTCAAATTCAGGATTCTACCGTAGATTTGATCATTGTTGCCTATCTTTACGAATCTCTTTGCAAGTTTTTTATAACTGAGCGAGAAAATTATAAGTATTTCGAAGAAAAGATGATGGAATTAAGCATGTCAAAGCAGTATACAAAAGACAACCGAAAAGGAAAAAATTTTATGATGAAACACCCGATGAAGAAATGAGAATGACTGCGAGTGATACTTTCAGGGGTAACACATTTCTCATCCTCATTAATAGACTCGTATCTGAATTAGAAAAACGGCAGGAGGCCTACAACAGGTTCAATGAAAAGTTTTCATTTCTGATAAAAATGAGTGAATTGTTATCATCAACCCTTAAGGAAAAAGCCCTTTTCTTGGAAGAAATGTATCCTAATAATTTAGAGACTGACTTAGTTCAAGAATGCATACATTTTCAATGCCACCTTTCTTCTGAAAGAATTTTGGTAAAACCAGATTCTGGATCATTGGAAAGTCTATTTGTTCCTGCAAAAACAGAATTTGAGGAACGTTTATCCAAACTTGGATATAGCAGTTCGCATGGCTCTATGTACACCAGCGACAAATTGTTCGGGTGAGAGAAGCTTTTCTTGCTTAAAACGGGTGAAAAATTATCTAAGATCTACCTTAAGCCAAGAAAAGCTAAACGCCTTAGCTCTTTTGTGCATAGAGTCAGAACTAATGAACAAGATTTCATACGACGATATAATTGACAATTTTGCAAATAGAAAATCGCACAAAAAGGCATTGTTAAACTTTCATAACTTAATTGAATTTCATCATCATCATCAGCCAGATTGTTACCAGATAATTGAATATATTATTTTTAAATTGTAAGTAAGCGCAATAAAAATGATTTATTTACATTTATCGAATGTACATTATTGTGTAAGTAGTATTAAGGCATACCTTACCCCGCTTTATTAATAATACATGATTGAGCTTTTATTAGCTCAGAAATATACCCAAAAACTATTTCTTGTGCATTCTTAACCAAATCGTAGGATTGTAAAAATAATATAGGAACTGACACATTGTAGATGTCGGCAGGGCGGCAAAATTTGAATAACCTACTTGCGGCAAATGTGTAAATCCACCACTGGGACTAATAGAAACCGCCACAAAGGTCTGAACATTCTTAAATGTAAAAATAAAGGGG
Source organism: Timema douglasi (assembly GCA_901482245.1). NCBI lineage: Eukaryota > Metazoa > Arthropoda > Insecta > Phasmatodea > Timematidae > Timema > Timema douglasi. Next base: position 62,138 of record CABEEJ010001810.1, on the reverse strand, counting down.
ATACCCGAAAAATGTTCAAAACTAAAATAATACTTATATATAATATAATTTCAAATAATCTCAGTTATCGATAGATGTTATATCATACTAATTTCACCCAATTGGCCAGTTCAAATCCCAGCAGCATGCAATTGGGTGTGATTTTCTAGCTTTCTAGCTGGTGCATTCCCTCTTAAATAAACTAATAGCTCCTGTCATATTAGGGGCATTTGTTAGCATTTAAAACTATTTCTAACCAACCTATATTATCTTTAAATAATCTAACCTAACAAACACAGGTAGTTCAAACCTGTTAAAGACTGGTCATGTATAAAGTAGTGCTCTATAGAATTAGCAATATTTTACAATATTGTAACTCTGAAAAATATCATTCAGTGTTCGCTCCCACCAAAATACTGTTTACACAAAGGGTAACCTATAGCTTAAGCAGAGTGTCCAGCCAAACTATATTTTAAAATTCCCTGACTTTTCTAGATTTTCCAAAGCCACAATTTCCAACTTTTCCAATCAATATATTATAAACATTATTGTATTAAGATCTCAACTTAATGAAATAATATTTTAAGAAACATACACATTTTGAAATTGTAACACTCTATGCAGGGGTAAAAGGATGTCAGCCTAAAGCAATGGTCCATTGCGTTGTGCGATCTAAAGTAGATTTAGTTAGATAATATTGAGACATTAAAAGATCATCTTGCACAGGCTAGTAAACTAATGACTCAACTTTGGCTAGAGACACATGATAGAGGAGTGGAATATCTCATGTTGACTTTGAGAATTGAGATTAGTATACTCAACATGAACAACTGTACCAGAAGAAATTCACAGTGAGTATTAATTGGAAGAAAAATGTTATTTTGACAGTTGACTATTGTAAATAAAAGTAGCGCGGGCCTATTATTTTAGTGAATATGTGAAAATTACAAATTCCCTGACTTTTCCCTGTTTTCCAGGTTGCTGGACATCCTGTTAAAGTAAACAAAATGCTAACCTGCAAACAAATTTTATTATTTCCAATGAACATACCTTTCAATTTTAGCAGTTTTAAACATATACTCATGTGTTTTACTTGCTATTCGGGCTACCCGTATATTGACTTGTATGTGCTAGCTATGAGGAAAGTAGAATTTAAAGGAAATGTACTCCAATTTGCATTGAAAGAAAGGTGAACTCCAATAAAGAAAAAGGCCAGTATGCAAGAACTAAGCTGAATGAGGTCTTAGTGTCACAAAAGAATGAATGGATCAGTAGTGAACAAATGTGAGTGGGCAAGTAGTGCTGCTGACTCCATTTTTGCACCACTCACATTATGACATCATTTCTTGGACAACTCACCGTGCTTATCAAGCAAATCACGTCTCTACCTTTCCACTCACACTAATGACCCACTTTGTTTAGTTCTTGCACAACGGCCAAACATCTTCTGCTTGGGCTATCAAATTCATACATTTAAAAAAGAGGACAATCTATTCTGAAATCAACTTAAATGGCGAACATTTTAAAATAAAACCAAATTAAAGATATAAACTTAAGTTACAAAAGAATAAAATAATGTCCACACTGAAATAATCTTTATAGGTGGTATCAACACTATGCCAATAGACATACTTTTCAGAGATACCTATTTTGACAAAAGTTCATTGTTTCTTAACATGTAGGTGTAAAGCTACACGCACGTCATGCCATTAAAATTGTATTGTATAAGTATTAGGGCCTTAAATGAGTCCACACAAAGTATCTTCCGCTCCTTGGTCCACTGAGGATTTATCAGAAAAAAAATATCCTTATAATCACATTATAAGCAGAAAAACAAAAATAAAATTCATAAATTTTAAGTAAATTTGAAAAACAATCAATAATGGGGTAAGATTTTATAAATAACTTCTGTTTATCATGCACCCTATATCTTTGATAAACCTAATACCTATTTTTTTGTATTTGAGGAATGAAATCAGGTTTCAAAATTTGACACATAATTTTATGTTATCCATGATCACACCTCTTTTGTTCAAGAAATCAATAGATGGAATCGAATTCTCTTACTATTTGCATTTCTTAAGAGCCATTTATTATAGTTCCCTTTGTAAATATAAATATAATGTCCTCTATTCAGATTAAAATGTACTGCTTTGCGCGAGCGCGTGCACACACACACAGAATGTACATACATTGGATTCTTTTCAATCTGAATATAGGAAAGTGTTTCCTGAAACGATTGAGTCTGGATACAAACCCTGTTTAGAACTATGGCAACTTTACAACTTCAAAACAAAGCAGTCTATTACCATTCTGATGTGTGGTTACGTTGTCTAGGTACAGGTTCGACTTAGCCACTGAACACATTAAAAACATTGTATCCACTACTTTGAGTCTTTTTATATTCAGGATAAATGCTGGTTATAAAATCCCTCTCAAATTTTACACTCACCCCTGCCTAAAGAGCTATTAAGGCCACCACCTACTTGAAGGGAAATATGCTCAATTTGGTATTTCTGATGAAACTTCAGCTCTAAAGCTTTAAAACGTCTTGTTTTTTCTATATATATAAATATATATATATATATATATATGAGTTAAGGTGTATTGGTTGAGGAGTTAAGATATTTTCAGAAATGGACTTAGTGATGTGCAAGCCATGCTTCAATTCTTATTACTGGTGAGTCTGGGAACCACCAAGGTCTCATCAAATAGAGCTAGCCAGCACAGCCTATGATTGATATGTCATTAACAAAATGAGGCCAGGCCTAAGTTGTCCACCAATATGTGATACATGCCCAACAGTAAATCTGGATTGAAATTGACAGATATTAAGAAAATTATTAAGAAGTTTAAAAGGGTAATCTGTGATTGCGTGATGTAATGGCCAATACTAATGTAGTAACAAAGTGTGTAAGAAAGCTAACTAGGGTGTTGTACCTAATTAGGCTACTGTAATAGATTTTTAATTATAAATTAATTACATTTAAGTGTTTAAGACAACTAGGCAAAATTTGAAAGCTTCTTGTCAATAAATAAAAGATTATTTTTTTTCACTTATGAGAAAGTATTACCAAATTAGAAAGGGACAAAATCAATTTAAATATTTCACAGTCGTGTGACATACGATTTCAAGCTGATTTCAAGCGTACTATAAGATTCCAGGATTGTCTTCTATACATTTCAACTATTTTAAACACCATAAGATTAGGATAATACAGTATATTTTCAGTTGCTCACAATGACAAGTTGACATCACGAAAGAAAGGTATAAAGAGAAAGAAAGTGAAAGTTAGATGGTAGGTTGACCCTGAACCTAAATAGCTGTGTTGCTAGTAAAAGAAAGTGAAAGGGCAGTTAAACCTTAGGTGAAGAGCCAGCACTCTTTAACACACAACAACTAAACATTATAAAAATCAGATTTTAATATAAGGATTGAAAATGTAATAATGTAATATAACTTACTCAGATGTTAATATAAGGATAGAATATGTAATATGTCTTGCTCAATGGCAAGTTATCAATAGTTCTATGATAATAAATAAATAAGATAACAGTAATAGCATTAATCAAATCAATACGAATTTAAATACAAATTTGTGAAAAAAAGTGACCCCGTTTTTCAAATTAATTTAAGTTAGCAATTAAGAATATGTACACTTTTTTTATTTTCATATTAAGAACAATTTAAAAGTAAATTTTATGTTTAAATATATGTTGTACAGAAAGTTTACCATAGAGGATTTGGTGACCAATGATTGAACTCATAAATATTTGAGTTTTAATAGAAATAATTGGTTTGTCGATCATTATATTAAACATTTTATGAAAAATAATTTTAACATTTATATTTTATTTCAGTATTTCAAAATTTAATTTGAACTTAAGGTACTTTGAGGTACTTCAGCTATTAACTTATTTTCAAGATTTTTGAGCCTAAATTAAATTATATTTGGATCTATAAAATTTAAACTAAACCTAAGCTTACCTAAGCTCAAATACAAGGTTAATTATTCAACCAAAGCAATTTATAAATTTGTTAAAAATTCTATGGTATCATCATCCTAAGAACAGTGCAACAAACAGTGCTACAATTTTTCAGTGAAATAAGGAAAATAAAAAATGGAACATTAAATAAATAATAAAAAAAATGTATTTCCGTTTATTCATCAAGAAGACTGAACATTAAAAATAAAAGCAATCAATTGTAAATACATATAAACCATATATTATAACTATTGTATTTTTAAACGAGTAATTTCAAATCAATGTGTATAGATATATACAGTTTATGTAACTCACACTCTACATATTTATTCATGTTTAATTTTAAGAATATCAAATGTCAAGTATAACGTAGCTCTTGCACAGTATGGAATTTGCTTATATCAAAATTCATTAAATTCTTTAAGATATAAGCAAGTGGGGGGTATTGTAACAATACTGATTTGGACCCCTCTCATATATTAAAAAAGTCATGGATAAAGTGCATTTTTCTTTAAAGTATTGTATGTAAAATACCCTTTCAATACCTCATCCATGGAGAATCACGCGCTTTCCAGAAGTATTGTCAATGGATTGCACAATTAAAACTTATTTTTTTCTTTCAAAAGTCAACTCTGCAGTATTTACCAAAAAAAGCTAGTAACGCTAGCTCCCTCTACCCAATAGGAAGCTAGCCTTCATAACACCTGTCACCAGCACTCTTTCGATTTGTTGGTTCTGACACTGGTCACGAGAGGTCCAAGGGGCAAGGGGTAGGTCATATATAATAAGCTGCTTGTGCGTATGAATACACACAGTGTCGGTGACATAAATCTACAGAACATTGTAATAAGGGAGTGCCAATACAAATTATACACAATGACGGTCACATAAATCTAAAGTTAAATCTTAAGTGCCGGTAGCATAAATATAACAGAAGCAGTAGTTCACAGTGTCACTACCTAAAATCTGTAGTTCAACTAAGCTGTATCATATAAACTTATATCTTTAGTGCCGAAGATAAAATAACTTTAATAAATCGTGTGCAACATTAAAGGTATTATTATTATTATTATTATTATTATTATTAGCACCGCGTCTTACTACCCGTTCGAGTTATACGCACTTACGCTAATGTGTAATGGTAGGGTGATTGTGAGATGAAATGGAGGACCTACAGTTTAACGTGGAATCCGAACCACGGTGGAGGCCTGGCATTAGAGGTCTTATTTATTCAGTTAAAATATCACACTTAATACCGTATCAATCTAATTGGCGCTCGATCACGGGGCTATAAATACCAATTATATCATAAAAATACCTTACCACTTTAATTAGTGCTCGGTCATGGGGCAATTATCTGCTGATCAAACAGTATCACTTCAATCGGCGCCCATCGCCGACCAGTAACACAACAATATATTATCTGATGTATTTGACAGCCCTCAAGTTTTAAAGTCATCACATAACGTCACCACACTCGTTCTCTGTTTGTACATTAACTCAAAAAACAACTACACAAAGGTTTCACTACATATAGGAAATAACATCACAAAGTTTGATTTGTTTGTCTCAGGGGTTTTTAAGAAAAATTTTCAATATACATAGACCAACCATAGCAATGAAGGTTGCTACTTAATCTATTTCCCCTGAAGTTTGATTTTTGCAAGCACAGGAGGAGTTCCTTGATTCTCCACTATCATGTTGCAATACCAAAATTGGGAATGTTTTGATTTTTTTAGCACAGTGTCTTACTACCCGTTTGGGTTTTATGCTTATGTGCTAGTTACATTAATGGTTTTAGGGATAAGGAAGGTTATATTTAGAATAGGTGTACATGCATTTGCGTGGAGGAAGAACGGCAAACAATTTTGGAAAAAAAGAAATCTCCCCACCATTGGCAGTTTAGTCTAATGTGAGAGTAGAGCGTTAGACAATACGGTCACCAAAGGAAGTAGTTGGGAATGTTCTCCAGCTGTAGCTATAATGTATTTGGAATCTGAATTGCAATTATTATTTTATTATTATTTAGCACCGCGTCTTACTGAATTACAAGTTCCGCACACGTACTTTAAATGACCCTTGATTCCACAAAGATTGCAGATGTAATTTCTGAATCGACAACGTTCAGAGAAATAATTATTATAGCCACATACCTTGCACAAAGGCCGGACTGATGGCTTTTTTCAATGTTTCTTGAAGTATTGATTCCACCACCTTAAATCATTCTGGCTCTTCCTTTATTTAAACTACTATAGTGCTGAAAATAATTCACCATTTGCCACAATTTGGTCTGCAATATCCTTGGCTATTGAAAACGTTAAGGTCGTTGGGTTCTCAGTGAACCATCTTTCTTCTATTTCCAGTTTTATAAACCCATCACAAATTTGACCAACATATTGGATTCCAAATTGGTTCCAAAACCACATGTTGCTGCTAAATGCTGGACCTGCACAGCCTAATATGCAATACTCTCCCCCTTAGATTGGGATGACTGATAAAATAGGTATTTTTCCTAAAATTACAAATACATTTTTTGAATAATGAGACAACAGTAATGTATTAATCTCCTTATATGTCTTATCTTCAGACTTGTTTGGCTCGCATAAGTCGATTAATAACTTGTAAACGACCTCATGTAATAAACTAAGCAAAATATTCTTTTTTTTTTCATCTGTCAAATCATTAGAACCAAAAAAATTGTAACTTGCACTCAAACACCTCCCCCTCATAATCAAGTGGGTTAAATTCCAAGTCGACCCATATAAACAGGCATGATTACTTTACTATGCACGGCAATAAATGAATTAAACAAATATTTAAGTCCCAGCACCAATGTAATGTTCTGAATAATATTTATGTTGCATAAATACTGTACACTTTGTTTGATATATTTATAATGTTAATCTAGCACTTGTTAAATGAGTTTTTGTGTTCATTCATCTCAATGTTTAATGTCACAGTCATCATTCACCACAGATATTAGCCTCCAAGGATTGTCATTACCACAGAGAAATAATTTGATTTTACATTAAAAACCAGTTTTTATAATAATCTTAGAATGTGGAGCTTAAGAAGGAAAATATTTATACCAAATTTGAAGTTCTCCAATTGCTTTAATTACTACACTAAGCATTTATGTCAAGTGTTTACATACGCTAAATATTAGAAAAATTGGGAATACAACATGACAATTCATCAATTATACATATAGGTATTATAAAAAGACCTATGATTCAGTTGAAAGACATTAATTATATGAAATGTTAGTAAAGTTTGGGATACCCATAAAACTTGTCAAGCTAAATGAGGTATGTCAACTAATACGTGTGACAAGGCACAGGTTGGATGTCACATATCAGATACTTGTGAAAAACATAATTGGTTGAAACAATGAGATGCACTTTCTCCATTACTTTTTAAACTAGCCTTAGAGAATGGTATTAAGGTAATGCAATAGTGTAGGGAAGGGTTAACATTAAATGATTCAATGCAGTTACTAGGATACACAGAGGATTTAGCTTTGTTGGGCCATGGTAAGGAAGGTTTTGCAAGAAATGCAGATATTTTATTAGAGGTTAGTAGGGAAATGGGTTTTTAAGTGAACACTGGAAAGACTGTGTGTATGACCATACAAAGAACACAAACTGGGAACAATAATTTAGAGAGTACTGTGAACAAAATATTAATTGATATGAATAATGAGTTTAAATATTTAGGAACAATTTTAACTAGCAATACCAATATTAGTCGGATAACGATATTTGATTGGAAATTAAGGAAAAAATATAGTAGGTAAATGGATGTTATTACTCAGGTCACTAAGTTGTTGACATATAGCCTGCTTTCAAGGAATGTTAAACTCAGAACATACAAAAAAATAATTTTACCGGTTGTTCTTTGGTGTGAAACGTGATCTCTTACCTTGCATGATGAAAAAACCTTTGGGTGTTCAAAAACAAGGTGCTTAGGAAGATATTTGGTCCAGAAAAGGATGAGGCTACTGTTGAGTGAAGGAGGTTACATAATGATAAGTTACATACCCTGTACTCGTCACAATCCATTTTTAGGATAATCGAGTCGTGTAGATTATGGTTGGCAGGGACATGTAGCGTGAATGGGTAATTATAGTTAGGGTATTGACTGGCAAACCCAATGGGAAGAGACCATTGAGAAGACCAAGACGTAGATGGGAGGATAACATTAGAATGGACCTGAAAGAGATAGGGTGTAATGAGGTGGACTGGATAGAACTAGCTCAAGATAGGGATAGGTGGCGTAGACATACTTTAGTAAGTGCAGCAATTAACTTACAAGTTCCTAAAGCCATAGAATACGCAAGTTTACATACACTGCCTTATTACTCCTTTGTTAACCACATCAATATTTAACTTTGTTTTGGAAGCAAACAAATAGAAGTATTTAAGTAGTCGATCTGCATTCTAAACTTGTCCCTAAACGAAATGTACAATTCTATTCAGCAAACTCTGCATATTTGTCGCATCTTTGTGTCTACTTTTTTACCCACTCAAGTTGAACAATACTGATCATCTTGATCAACTGATAATGATGCCATAACTAAAGCTGCTTTTTTATATATCTATAAATCGTGTCTGAAATGGAGGTTAAGAATTTTCTTGTAAGTCTTTAAATTATTAGTGCTCCTTCAGCATGACTAACAGATTCTATAGTCCCTTCAAAAACTAAAATTGTTGGTCTAGAGAGAATGAATAAAAGACACATAACAGAAACCTAAAGGATTTCAAGTAGAGCTATGAGATATTCTGACTTGTCTCCCGACATAAAATAATTGTGCATTGGAAGCTTCATCTCTTTCTTTAAATACAAACATTTAACTAAAAATGAAGCAGGCCTTATACAATTATAAAAGCCTATTTATAAGGAGGGTGTGGGAGAGGGGGGTAAAACCATCTTAAAACTACCAATACTACAACAATGTGCCCCTAACTTAATTAATTTCAGCTGGATGAATAAAATCACCATTTATTATTAAGTTCTATGTGTATACAAAGTTTGAATAAAATCAATTCCCTACCCCCAAATCTCTACTTACACTAAGCTTGGTTAATACTAGCCCTAGGAACAAAATCATTATAATATAGAATGTTGGGGAATAAAGTTAACAGTACAGTGGCTTTACACTTTGTATTAGCTTTAATTTATTGTGAATGATAAAATTATTCCTCGACACACTATAAACAAAGCCTTTAAGCTGAATCTACACTAGTGTAGCATGTAATATGACATCTACAATCAAAATTCTAGAAAGACAATTAAACCAAGATAATATGAACTAATCTATTCCAATAAGAAGAGACAGATGGTGACTCACCCTGAATTGTTGTTGCCGGGAAACGCCCAAGCGTCAAGGAACATTGCCCCATCGCACTAGTTCGGTGTCGTGAGCATTTTTATGTCTGGATCAAGGGGCACACATCGAAGAAAAGAAAGAATATTGTCTCGGCTCGTCACTCTGGCTGACAGCGCTAGTGAGAAGGTGGATTTATTTCACAACTCTCTCCCCTTTCTCCCCTTAGACCTCCATGTCCTGTCCTTGTTCTATTGCTATATAACAAGTTGTCCATGGGTCACTTTTTGTATTCCATTGTATTTATTCACCAGAGAAGGAACGACTCCATACAACTTCAGCACCGAAGACTACTGGTGGCCATAATGTGTCAGGCGTCGGTCGCACCGCTGCGTTGCAGAGGAAGTCTCTTCTGAGAATATTGATTATCATGTCAGAATGTCTGACGTTGCTATCTATGTCTCTCAGACATAGTTTCACGTATTATAATACTTTTGCTTTATTTTCTATGTTGATTAGACTTTGAGTATTATGTCAGTTTATCTGACATTGATATCTATGTCCATCAGACATAGTTTCAGGTGTTAGAATGTCTTGCTCTATTTTCTATGTCAATCAAACATAGTGTATTTTGTTAGAGTGTCTAAAATTATTTTTCTATGTCCATCAGACATGGTTTATGTAGTCAGGATGTCTGACGCTAATTTCTATGTCCATCAGACATAGTTTCTTGGCTCAGATAGTCTGACAATCATTTCCCTATGCCCATAAGGCATAGTTTAAACATGAGGGCTCTACGCTCTATACATGTATAGGAACAGGTGGTTGAGTATACTGAGTCCATGAATTAGATCTCCTTTTATAGGTCCTTAAGTCATTGTTATATTTTATGACACCCTAAACGGTGTGATCTCGTTTAGAATCTCTTTATGGCAACAATCAGATCATCTAACATTTTCTTCTTGGACCTAGTTAGGTCAGTGACTAGTTGCAGTCACGATTTCAGCCTTGTTTGTGTAGCTATTTATGGTTGCAACCTGTGGGAGCACTACTATATCAAAGTAGTGGCCCGCGAGGATAATGCTTTCTTTCGGCCCCATCAGGCACCTTATTTATCTTAGTGTTCAAAGATAGTTAGTATTAGCAATTGTATACCCTAGCTATGGGTAGATGTATAAATTTACTATTGATTGCTCTGGCAGTACTTATTAGGAAATGACCAGCCATAGTAAATTTCTGTGTAGATGCCTGATCGTTAACCATCTATTATTTGTATAGTGGAAGCTCCTCTTATAGGACATAATGCTTTAGTTTTTCGTAACTCTCCTTGAGGGTTGTACAAGCAAGATAGCTTAAATAATATTCTCCTTAGTAACTCTAAAAATATTGAATTTGATGCTATGTTTCTTTTCTCTATTGTTTCACTATTTTTGTTGGCTAGACCTCTAAGGTATTAGTCTGGTATTGGCTTGGCTAGATGTTTTGTTTGTTTGTATATTGCCTAAAAACTTGAGTCTACCTTTTTACTGTTGCCGAGTTGTGGCAAACACTTCATCATTCGAGTAAGAGCGAATATCCCTATTTCTACAGTTATTAAACTAAACTAAATGTTCCATCTAACCTCTGTTGGTTCCTTGTGGACAAAGTAATTATACCAATTTTCGTCGTACCTAATATTTTCTACCTCCATAACGAAGTACAGTTATACTTAATTAATTCAATTAAAATCTTGTCACTCATATGTAATTCTATTTCTTTTTATTTACTTTTTAATAAACTTATATATTTTTGTGATGCATTTTCCTTCCCTATCCTTCGTCATGTATAACTTATTGAAATATGTAATAGCAATCGTTTTTTCTTTACTAGTTAGTAAACATATTTGTAAACGATTCACTAGTGTTTAAAACATCGCATGTAACATGTCAAAATGAGACGTATACATTTATACAAACTGATCTAGATGGGAGTGGAATACATGGATGTGTGCCACACTGCATGCAACTTTTCACACACCTAGGGTGCTCTCCTTTGTTAATTACAAGAAAAACTAGACAAGTGTGCATAATTGTGTGTACAGTTAGGTTAGAATAAAAATTATTATTTGTAATGAAAATGGTATCAGTGCAGTTTAAAAGAGGCCATTAATTTATAATATGAAATTAAAATAATATAGCAACCTAAATATGAAAATAAAGTGTTGACAAGAATTTGTAGAAGAAATGTATGTCAGTTGGGAAGGCTATTCACCTAGCAAAATAATAAATTGGGCATGAATAGCTTTAAAATTATGTAACTATTCTTATAAAAATAAATTATGTTTTTAAATAATATGTTTATGTAAGCACAAGTTATATTATAGTGTCTGTCACAACCTAACTCAATTGCCAGTGATGTGAAGCTTGAGGTTCAAATTTCAACCAGGTTCACTAATAGTGGTTCTACACATCCAATTTGTCAGAGTGTTTTATACATTTTCTCTCCAGATTATTACATTTATTTGTTGTTATTATTAGCACAGTATCTTACTACCCATTCAGGTTACACACATTTACGCTAATGTGTAAATGGTAGGGTGATTGTGAGATGAAATGGAGGACCTACAGTTTAACGTGGGATCCGAACCACAGTGGAGGCCTGGAATTCCACACATTTACAAGTTGTGATTAATACACGTCTTGTCAGAGGTTAGTGAGGAAAAACAGAGCTTATTTTGTTTTTATTGTTTATTATTTGGTGGTGAGGGGTTGTGGACAATGGTTGGTTGTAAGCATCTAAACATTTAAATAAAAGAATTTAAAAAACTTGAGGAATATGGAATTTATTTGGAAAATGCATTTAAGCTTAAAACATTCGTAGAAGTAAATATTGCTTCACAGATAGATTCGGTGGTTAAAATTTCAGTCCAAAAACACAATGAACAGGTGTCAAAAAATAGGCATATAATATTTGACAGATTAATAGAATGCTTAAAATACTGTGGTACTAACAAACTGTAATTAAAAGACAGATGTGCCCAACTTTTGTACAAGTAATATCATCACTAAGTAAGTTTAATTCAAAACCTGTATTCTTTTATTCTTTCTGCTATGTAGATTTGTTTAGTGATTTTGTAATTCTTGTGATTTTTAAAAATTAGGAAAACTAAAGTGAATTTAATTTAATATGTTAACACATGGCAAGAAAAGATCATTACCGGTAAGCTTTGACCTGGCCCCACCCAAAATAAAGATCATGCTCCGCCACTGGAAGGTGGTTTTCCTAATGTGATTTTCACAATAGTTTTGCCTCTTAATCTTTATGCTGATCAATGAAAAAACCACTTAGAAAATATTGTTTACAACCTATATGTTAAAAGTAGGCCAACTAGTAATAAATATTGATAGTGCATCATATGAAAGTAAAACCTCACTTCTTCATCATGTCCAAACGCCATAAAGAAGGTCCGCTGTGGTCTCTGTTTCTTCTGCAGCATGTATTCCACAGCTTCCATGATTCCCTTCAAAAATAGGAACAACATTAGGTACAAGATATATATATTTTTTTTTAATTAATAATATGGTTTATTACAAACCAACAGCTGTAGAAATGAAATATTCATTGGAAATAGCAGCATTATTAATAATAAATCAAATGCTAAATTTCTGGTACAACTTCCCACATTAAAATCTCCTATAATTTCCTAAGATCAAAAGGAAAATTTTGTTAGCTTCCACAAAATATAGCAAGTTGTATTTGATTAAAATAAAGAGAAAATAAATAATATATACAGGGATAATTAATTTTAGAATATCTTTTAAATCCATTTAAATATTCTTTTATAGTTTCTGAATACCAATAAAAATCTTATATTTCAAAAACTATCCTCATGAATCTAAAGGAGAAACTTATGTCAAAAGATCAGTAGTGAGCACAGGGAGGGGCAAGCAGGGCATTTGCCCCTCTAAATACAGCGAGTTTTTCAGTAAATAATTTAAAATATAGCCATAGTTTTTTGTTGCTAAATAAATAAAGTATGATAATTTATAAAATGGGTTTATACAATGATTTAATCTTCAGTAAGAGTTTTTTATTTAAAATGTATGTATTTGGAAGAAGTTAACAGTAAAGGTGGATAGAAAATAAATAAAAGGGAAATAATACAATTTGGCTTTTACAATTTCATTGCTGCCACTGGACAAGGAGGTAATGGCTGCCTCTTGAAGAAAATTGATCATTACCGCCCAATCCCCCGACCTAGGTTTCATTCTATCAGAACTCATCAGGAAGGAGTGTAAAACATACAATACAACTTCTTAAAAGAGGAAACCAAATAACACAAAGGGGAGAGAAAGAAAATGGTAGAGAATGAGAGCATACTTAGATAGAAACATATAAAAGGAAAAGAGAATTTCCTTGAAGAGATATATATTATACATATTCGCATCCAATAGCCATTTCCTGTGTTTGTCCTTTCTGTTATTTATTCCTTTTACATGTTCCTATATACATTGGTCTATCATTCTTTACCTATTTCCTTTCACTCCTAGTGTTTTTTTTTTTTTTTCTCTTTAAAGAAGTTGTGTTGCGTGTTTCACACTCCCTCCTGATGAATTCAGGTAGACTGAACCTAGGTCAGAGGAATGGGCGATAGGTATTGATTTTCTTCAAGAGGCAGCCATTACCTCTCTGTCCAGTGGCAGCAATGAAAATTGTGATGTGTGTTCCTCTTTTCATTGTAAAAGCCATATTTTGTTTGTTCCTTTTATGTGTTCTATCCACCTGTTTTGTACCTTCTTTCAAATATATATTCCAAACTATCTTAAAAAGCAAAAAAGGGTTTCACTTAGAGAGATGTATTTAAAATATGGAGGATAATTGTATTAGTTTTATAATTAAAAAAAAAGAGTGTGTGTGTGTGTATGTGTATGTGTATGTATATATATATATATATATTTACACTTTTTTTTAATTATAGATCTATATATAAACATTATTATTAGCACCGCGTCTTACTACCCATTCGGGTTATAAGCACTTACGCTAATGTGTAATTGTAGGGTGATTGTGAGATGAAATGAAGGACCTACAGTTTAACGTGGAATCCGAACCACGGTGGAGGCCTGGCATTCCCCACATCACAAGACGTCTTGTCAGAGGTGAAGGAAGGGTTTGGTAATCAGATAAATCTGTGCCGGGACCGAGGATTGAACCCCGGCCGCCAGTACAGAAGTCTGATACCTTACCCCTAGACCGCCAGGTCACCTATATATAAACACACACACTTTTTAAAAAAAAATTATATATATATATATGTTAGATTATTTTATGTTTCACAAATCAACAAAATAAAATATGAGTGAGCAGCTGTTTATCATGATGTAAGTTTTTCTTAGAGGTGTTTTATTCCATTTCAATGGTATTAAGGCTGTGCAAGAGTGATAATATTTTTTTATATCTTCTTATTTTTATGGTTGTGAGCCTTTTTAATAAAATAAAAACATTATAATAAGTAATAATAGAGCAAAATTGTTATGTATTTTTTTGTTTAAATAGCTATAATGTTTAATTTAACCTAATAATACTAATTCTTCTCCAAGTATTAAGAAATAAAAGTAAAAGCCTTACTTTTTTTTTATGGATGTTTGGATAGTATAGTATGGTAAATATATTTTCAACACGGTTTGTACCATATTTTCTAAAATAATAATTTTTATTTTATAAATAATGAGATTGAATGGGTAGCAGACCTTCTCATTCTCTTACAAACAAATTTCCTAATAGAAAACTTGAATTAAAACTTAATTCTTCTTATTTAGCAATAAAGATTGGTGCATTAGAAGTTTTTCATACAATCGTTACTATCATATTTTCAAAACTGGAGAGGAAATTGTTCGAAGTTACGTGATTTTCACAGAAATAAATACAACTAAACCGGGCCGTACCGTTGGGAACCAAACACAGGTAGGAGTGACCGCTTGTGGCGGGGAGTGATGAGGGGGATGTAGCTAACTTTTCAAAACCAGCTGAGAAAAGTATTGAAGTACAAAAACATATGAAGAGTAATATTCTGATATTTTGGACTGTTCTTGCCTGTTAGCTATATAATGTGTGTAAGCTGTACAGTCTATTGTTACCAGTATTCTTTGACATTGTTTAGTTTTATATTTTAGTCTAAGCATAGGCTACCATTTAACCGGAATAGATATAACTATATTAATCAATGCCGTAGCCAGCCAATAATTTTTGGGGGGTTTTGGTAGGCACATCACCCAATTGGCAGGGGCTAGAAAAAATTATAAATATTAAACACCTCTAGAAGCTCTTTGAAGTGCTTTTTATGGAAACAAAGTCCCCTAATTTGTACTTGTACCTTAATTTTGATATTGTTTAAACCATAAATAAAGCCATATATATATATATATATTGTTCATAAAATTTTGGGGGGTTATGAACCTGCAAATCCCCTCCCCCCTCTGACTACGGCCATGATATTAATACATTTTTATGTGAATCTTACTGTGTAAAAAATGCCTAAGCCTCGTTCATTTCCAAGTAAAGTATGCAAAAGCATCAATCAATCTAGAGATTTAAAGAAGAGACGGAGAATCCGGAAAGCAGAATCATATTTCACCAGAAACAAATTTGAATCACTTAAAAGGTAAATGTAGTTTTAAAATATTACAACTAATTTTTGTATTGTTGTTTGTTAGGCTTATTTTATTTGTTTATTTTCTAAAAAAATTATGAAATTATGCCAAAAATGTGTCACATATATTTATGTTGATAAATAAATTGTAAGAGAAAAGTGTACAGTCTTGTACATGAAATGTGACCACGTAAAATTGGTTCCTAAAGGAAAGGATGGCTAGTTTTTGTAATCGAGTTTGTTGGCTACCTAAAGTTTAAAATAGTCCTTAGATATACACAAACTCTAAGGTGTTGATTATATTACTATATAAATTTATAAGTTATGATTTAGTAATTATAAACCCTAATCAGTATGCATGTTGAGTACATTACACATTTTCCTGTTCTGTCGGTGAGCAGTAAGTCAAGATTTGAATTCCGGCTTGGTGTAATATACTAAATCTTCTTTTAGTAAGAGTTTCATTGGTGACCCGGCGGTCTAGGGGTAAGGTGTCAGACTTCTGTGCTGGCGGCCGGGGTTCAATCCTCGGTCCCGGCAAAGATTTATCTGATTACCAAACCCTTCCTTCACCTCTGACAAGACATCTTGTGAATGTGGGGAATGCCAGGCCTCCACCGTGGTTCGGATTCCACGTTAAACTGTAGGTCCTCCATTTCATCTCATAATCACCGTACCATTTCACATTAGCGTAAGTGCGTATAACCCGAACGGGTAGTAAGACGCGGTGCTAATAATAATAATAATAATAATAATAATAATAATAATAATAATAGTAAGAGTTTCCCACTCCTTCCTCCACGCAAACATGGTACATTTCCTATATATTCTACTTCACTCACTCTTACCCTATTAAAATAACTAAATGCGAATAGCTTAGATGGACGGTAAGACGTTCTATAAGAAAGAAATAATTATGTAAAATATATATTATTTAATGGTTTTAGAACTTGCGCCCAAAAAAGTGAAGACTTTACACCAACTGCAAGAACCTCCAGCTCCAAAGATATGCAGCCAGACACATAAATTTTTGATGAAGATGACGAATTGGAGGATTCACTACCGAATGTGGAACATCCTTCACTGTTTAGTGAAAATACTCTTTCAAAATATGAATATAGTAACAACAATATCTTACCACCTCTTGTCATAGAAAACATTGAAAGGGCACAGGACTCTCCCACTACAGGTCACCGAATTATTGATCTAATGCCTTCTTACTAAACAACTCATTAAATTACGTGAACACTACGAATCGTGTAAATTAGGTAACTATAAACTAGAAAAGGAAATAAGAAAAAAGCTTGAATATACTCTTGTTTATTTTTGTGACAATTGTGATGGTAAGCAATACATTACCTCAAAACAATCCACAAAGAAAAACGAATTGAATGAAGCTGTTGATTGGGGCAGTGTTCTAATTGGAACAGGCTACTCACAATTTAAAGAAATGATGGCAGTACTGGACACCCCCACAATGAGCCGAGAAAAATAAAAAAACACGAGATTGGCATCGCAAAGGTAAGACAACATTTGCAATATTAATAACGACTAATGATAATTGTTGATTATTTTCTTAGCCTTACATAGTACCTAACCGTTTGGGCTATAATCATATGAACTAATTACACTAGTGTAGTAAGGTTGAGTAGACATAATTTAGAGGAAATATACCCGCATTTGCGTTGAATAAAAGTGAGAAACTATTTATGAAACACCACCTTGAGTACACCCAATCAGGATTCAAACCCCAATAATAATAAAGAATAGAGGTTTGTGTCTAGAAATGTTTTTGCGTTCAAAGTTTTTTATTTTTTATTATTATTGTTTTTTTATTCAAATTAATTTTGCAGCTTGAGTGTTGGTATTTATTCGTGTTTTTTAAAATAGAGTAGTACAAATATAGGCTAGCAAAGAAAATAAAATAAATAATTCACTAGCTTTTTTAATCTAAAACTATGCAAGCTAGTATTGAAACGGTACATGTAGGCCTACATGTTGAAGAAGGTACATGTCAGATATAAATTACTTTTTACATAAGCGTGTTTACAAGGGGAGCCAGGTAGACCATGGCACTCCAATAATGTTGCTCAAAATAAAGTTTCCAATGAGGCAAGTGCGCGCACGCACGCACACACACAATTGTAAAAAGTTAAAAATTTTAAGTTTTAACCCCCAAAAAATATTCAAAATGTTAGAGCAACTTTAAAGTCGGTGCGGACGTTTCTTTGGAGGTCTCTTGTGGCTAAACGGTAAGACCTATCAAAAAACTACTCTGGAATTACATTAGTTTACATCCACCAGCAAAGAAAATCCACAGGGAGTTTGGGGGCTGAGCCCCCAACGAGCAAAGTGAGTAATATTGCATAAGTTTACTTGTTTTTTGAATAAAATGTCATTTATGGGTAGTTTACTGATGACTGCTTTTTCAAAAACTTGGAATATTTAAAAAATGGCTTTTACGATTTGGTTCTAATAGGTACCTTGAACTTGTTTGATATTAAAACAACACTAAGATGCTGATAACAGATATATTAGCCTATATCAAGTAATATTTTGTAAACAAGTAATTTAACAGTGTTACTAGTGATTGATTGTGATGGCTATACTTAGAGTAATAATTTGTCATAAAGTGAAACAACAGTATTACCTTAAATTAATTATGAGGGATATATCTAAAATAATATTTTGTTAGAACGTGATATAGGAGTGTTACTTGTAGTTAATTGTGATGGCTATAGCTAAAGTACTATTTGTCAGGAGGTGATATACGTGTTATTTGTAGTTAACTGTGAGGGGTATACCTCAAGTAATGTTTTCAGGGTGGTCACTCATCGGTAAAATTGGGAAAAAACCCGGATAATGTTCTTGAATTTTGCCATCATTTGATAGTTTAAAGGTGAGGACCACTATAATTAGTTTTTTGGACATACACATTTAAACATTTGCATGGGGAAAACCACTTTGCATATATTCTAGAAAAATTAAATTTAAATAATTCTAGGCAAGGAAAACTATAATTAGCTTTAAGGCGTATCCAAATTTCAAAAATTTTCTAGGGAAGGATCACTCCAAATATCTTGGAAAGAAGTCTCATTTTCCAATATTTCTGGACAAGGACCTTTCAAGGGGGATTCTAAGGGAATTCAATTTTCACAACAACAAAAAATTAAAAAATTTGTATACACCCCTACACAAATAAAGTTCTACCGCTACTGGGTGAAGGAAGCACTTATTGTAAATGTATAGGCCTATGAATACTACTGTCTCTACTTGTAGCTGAGCACACATCACACGTACAGTAATGGCCTTTTGATCCAGACCTTTAATGAATGTACGTTGAGAATGTAGAGTAATACCATGGATGTATCCTAGTGTTTAGCTGGGAGGGAGAGGTCCTGTCTATGGTGGATCGTGGTAAGGTCTCCCTACAGGAGATGGTCAGCATTTTTTTTTCATTTTTTTTTTTTCATAGACTTGTCTAAGAAATTTGTGTAGTACTGCAATCTGTGGGGGTAGAACCGAGGGGGGCGGGAGCAAGAGGAGCATCATCCCCCTGAAAATAATCCCAACCGAAGTAAATCCCACTCCCTTAGTATATTTTAAATCCTCTGATATTATCAAATATGAAGTTGAAAGATCTTACATTAACCTCAAAATAACTTTTATATGCATACAATTACCAAAAGTTTTCTGAAGAAAACCACTTCAAATAGTTTCTAGAGGCATCTAATTTTCGAAAAAAAAAAATTCAAGCTAAGAGCAGTCTAAATAACTTCTGGAATCATCTAAATTTTAAACATTTTTGGAGAAAAACCCCTTCAAATAGCTTTAAGGAGATCAAAATTTAAAAACGTAAACTGTTTGAGGACTATTAAAAATAGTTTCTGAAGTTAATAACTTGCCGAGAGGGAAGCACTCCAAATAGATTATACATACAGATAATTTCAATTTTCAAAAATAACCCAAGTGACAAGCCCAAATAGCTTCTAAATACATTCGATTAAAAAAAAAATCAGGGGAGAATCTTTCCAAATAAAGTAATATTTAATCAGGAGATGACAGCGTTACTTAGGCTACTTGGGAGTGATATGGTTAAAGAAATGTGTATATTCTGGTTGATTATTTTATTTTAATAAAAATAATAACTTTAATATTTGTATGAATTCCTTGTATTTTCTTCTTAGAGATCATACGTTTTCTGCTATTATTTTACAATAATTTGGTTTACATTTTCGCTGTATATTATGTATATGATTGGTGGATTTACCAACATTTAATTATTTTTATTCATACATTAAACAGAAGGGACATTTTGTATTTAATATTAAGTAAAGTACACTATTTTAATTGATTGAGATTGTTATTATTAACGAATGACCGATGTTCACTGTAATGTAACTGAGTATATAGTGGAAAAGGTGACCTGGTGGTCTAGGGGTAAGGTGTCAGACTTCTGTGCTGGCGGCCGGGGTTCAATCCTCGGTCCCGGCACAGATTTATCTGATTACCAAACCCTTCCTTCACCTCTGACAATACATCTTGTGAATGTGGGGAATGCCAGGCCTCCACCGTGGTTCGGATTCCACGTTAAACTGTAGGTCCTCCATTTCATCTCACAATCACCCTACCATTACACATTAGCGTAAGTGCGTATAACCCGAACGGGTAGTAAGACGTGGTGCTAATAATAATATAATAATATAATAATAATAATAATAATAATATATAGTGGGAAAAAAACGCCTGGATACAAAAATAAAACACCTAGCTTTTGGCTTTGCGAGTTCTTTATTTGCAATGTATTAATCTGTGCTCCCCTATTATAGGGATCTATCTCAATGTTTGTCTGCCAGTTGTTTTTTGTCGACCAGTTGGCTTTCTATCACTTTGTTGTTCTATGTACTGTAAATATTTGTCGACGAGTCGACGGCCATTAGTTACTAGTCTATCAAATGTTTGTTAATATTTTATCGATCAATTGGTCATCTAGCTCATGGTCCTACGCTTATCAACAACTTGGTCTAAGTACTCCTTCGTGTAGATTACTTGTCTGTTGGTCCACACGTTCGACCAGTTTATTGTCGATTAGTTTTATGCAACCAAATTGGTCAACCATTCATATGTAGATCACTTTGCCCTCCTATGCATGAGCTAGTCGACAAGTGGGTTCTACTAGTGTCAGATACTTGACCTACCAAGCATTCCAAATATTTGTCTACTTTTTGTCAACCAATTGGTTCTTTAACACATGATCCTACTTGCATCGACCATGTGATCAACATTGCTTTTGCGTAACAGTCACTTGTCTGCCGACCACTCTTTCCACACATGTTAACCAGTGTGTTGCCGCTCAGTTTGCTGGAGTCCCAATTGGTCAGCCAGTTTGCTGTCACTTTGTCCACCTAAGCATGAACTTGTCAACAGTTGTTCCAAATCGTATCGCCACGTGTCTCATCTAACCCTCGAAAATTTTTTTACAGCTTATCGACCAGTTTGTATGATGCCAATGTAAACAATTTGAACCTGTATCTAATTTTGTTTACAAATACAACTACAGTACTTAGGCTTAGATATTTCAATCATATCATTAATGGCAATAAGTCCTAGTTAAATATAATTGTATCTAAAAATATCAATATCATTACACTTAGTGTATTTCATTGAATATAATAATTAAAAAAAGTGTTTATCTTACTTTAAAAAAACCTTTAGTCAATGTAATTTTCATCTTACATATTCCAAAATTTGTATTGAATTTAGTATATTAACTTGTTGGAATATGTAATCATCTTTACAAATAGCACAGTGAATTTGTTCTCATTAGCATCAAAAGTCATATATTTCTTAAGAGTTTTCCTGGCTGGGCCAAGGGAAGATACAGGTGGGGTTGAGTGCGATAGTTCCCTCCTGCAGAGAAAGTAATCATAAATATTGAAACCAATACTTTAAGGTTGTAAAGAATGATTGAATGACTCTTAACACCTTCTTCACCCTATCTCCTACACGACCTAATCAAAGTTAGGCTACAGCTCTTTCAATAGCTCTAGAGCAAAGCAACGGGATTAAAACTAAAATCTTCTCGTATTTATATTATTAAGTTTAGTATTGAAATACATATTTTTTCTTTTATTACTAAAACACTTTAGACCTATGTAGAGTATATATTTATTACGTTTATTGCAACGGCAACTTTTTGTTTTATGTTATTTTTGTATTAAAATTACAAATGGGTTAATCCAAATTGTAATGATGATGAAGATGATGATTATGATTATGATTATTATTATTAATTGTTAATTTCAACTAGTTTGTTAAACTCGCAATATTGGTATTAAAATATTATAAATTAAAATCTTTATTAATCAAAATTATTAAATTTATCCTTGAAGGAGCCTTGTGAAAACCAATTTACATCTACAACTAGCCCTGGATCCACACTTGAGCTAGGCGTAGTTGTCCTTCTAGCGATAGCATTGTATTCCACCAAACCCCTCTGTGAATATTTTCTCTTAGGCTAATAATCCCCTCTTTCCTTACTTTTATTTGTACTCAAAGTGAGAAGTTAAGTGAGAGTGAGAGGTAATGATACTGTCTCCCTCTTTAACCAGACCGTCACGAGCACGACAAACTGATAGTACTACAATCTATCGGAATATATCTGTCCCTAGCAGCCTGTGCACACCGTTAAAAAAGTTATGGGATATATACTGTTATTCATTTGTTCCTAAATAATAAGGCCTATATGAAAAATACAACAATAAAGAATGTAAAATTTGCATTAAATATCTGAAAATAATTTAGTTGCTTTTTTTTTGTCTAAAATGTCTGAAAGAAATGGAAGATATGAGTTAAAAGTGACTAAAATAACCTGATAAGAATTTAGTTTAAAATCCTTCTTCAATAAGGTTGATATACACTGTTCTAATTAGTTAAGGATCCATGAACTGAACAAAACACTAGTATATCCATGAATGGTTCACTTTATTCTACCAGGAGACAATCATAAGATCACTGTACAAGACTAGCCATGCCATTCTCGCCAACTTGTTAGCTTCACAATTCTCTCTCGACATAAAATATATTTCAGACAACCCAACATAACATTTATCCCTTTGTAGAAAAGACTGCCCAACATGTTTCAATCAAAACAAATAATACTACAATAATAAACATTACTAACTGTAGCATGAAACAATACTATATCATCCCTCAAAATAAATCCTACTTGATACCCTTCAATCCAAGTCTCTTCTAGGGGATACAATAGTTCTGGTTGATTTTCTTAGCGCAATCGGCGGACTGTCATGAACACAAACTAAATCCTTGACAGGTGTATTAGAACCTAATACCTCAACATCCATCTCTACGTGATTACCCTGCAACTCGGTTATTTTAGGGGGATGTTTTGAGCTATCTAGTTTACTAGTTCTGATAGTTCTGGTATTGTTTATGCCAACTTTCCTAATAGTGCCATCTAATATTATGACTTACTTTAGAGATTATTCGAGCTGGGACCCATTTAATAAATATTATTTATAAAATTGTAAACTAAGACTTGACCATTTACTGCAAATGTTTTATTATCTGGCATAGATACCATTTCCCTACTGATCTTAGTACTTGGGTTAGGATCGAGGAGAGATAATTTGGTCTTCACTAGATGATTAAACATAACCTCCATAAGGGAAAATTGGGTAACAGTGCTTGGTAGAGAACGATTATTCCACTTGCTACTTATAGGTAGTGATTTTTCAGCAGAAAGTAACGCCCTTACTAAACACTTTATCATTTGTTGGACGAACGCTCTGCCAGCCTGTTAAAATATGGTGTGTAGGGTGGAGAATACACTGGTTTAATATTATTACTGTTGCAAAAGTTTGGTATCTCAGTGGACTGGAAAGGAAGACCATTGTCCATTACTAGGATTTCTGTTAGGCCAAAACGGCTAAAACAATCGTCCAGCTTTTCAATTACATCTGAGGCCCTAATGGAACACATTACCCATGCCTCCACTCATTTACTATGTTCGTCCTCTAACAGGAATATTTTTGTCTCTTGAAACTCTAGAAACTGTGCATGTAGATGGCGCCATGGTACAGATGACTTAGGCCATTCTAAATATATTTTCTTGTCATTATTTCTAGTGGAATGACAAATTAGACATGAAGCTATGCTCTTCTTTAGACTATTGTCTATCCCTAACCAATAAACGTAGGAACGGGCTAAGAGTTTGCTCCTTAATACCCCTGGATGATCCTAATGAAGCAAATTTAGTACCTCATCCTGCAAACTTGCAGGGATAACAACCCTATGCCCATACAATATGCAATCATCTAAAATACTAAGTCTATCTCATAAGTGATAAAATTTGCTTCAAGCCGGCTTAGGAGTGATCTTATTTAGCCACTTCCTTCTCAAGTACTGCAAAACCAATGATAAAATGGGGTCCTCTGTTGTACGCAATCCTACTTATCTGTAATTTAACGGTAATTCATCATCAAAAACATTAACAAACTTAGCATCGGCTATAGAATCCAGAAGGGGCAACCGCGACATTCCATCGTTGTTACTAGCCATTGAACCCTTCTTATATTTAATATCATATTGGTATGATGAAAGAGTAATCGTACAGCAGAATGAACAGGGACATTCTTGGTCAAACAAATGATATACTTGAGAGATTGGTGGTCTGTTATCAATAGAAAATTTTCCCTGCCATTGCATTTTGTGGAATTTACAAACCCAAATACTATAGCCATACCCACTCATTCTAGCTGGCTATACTTTTTGGCTGCCGGAGAAAAAGTTGAAGATGCGAAGACTATAGGACACGCTACCCCACTCAATTTGTGACTAATTACGACACCAACACTGTATGCACTTGAATCAAAAGTTAATACTATTGGTAATTTAGGGTTAAACAATGTCAGCTGAACTACTTTAGCAAATAGCTGTTTACTGTTTGCAAAGGCTTCCTTACAACTATCAATCCATTTTTATGGAACATCTGACTTTTTAAGTTCATACAAGGGTTGTAACAAGTCTACTGACATCCTTGTAAACTTATGGTAATAATTAATTTGCCCCAAATACGCCTTTAATTGAGTTACACCAGCTGGGACTGAGCTGATAATATTAACTCAACTTTACTGTTTGCAGGAAATAGCCCTGTACCATCTAACAACTCAGATGGTCTACACATGAACCAAAAATACATTTTTATGAAAATTAATTTTAAAATTATGCTTGTGTAAACATTCTAGAATGTAAATAAGACCGTCCTACATTCTAATTCATTCCTACCTCACAATATTACATCGTCAAGGTAAGCTGCAACTTTATCTATTCCCTGAAGCACTCTGTCAATTACAGTTTGATAGAGGTCCATATGTGTATTAACTGTAAGTAATGTTTTACTGGCTTTGTTTACCGACAACTTCAAATATGCGTTACTTAAATCAATTATACAAAAAACTTTGCAATTTATTAAGGAGTTGAACACATATTCAATGAAGAGTAATAGCTAATGGTCCAACTTAACAGCTGGCTTTACAGTAGTTTTTAAGTCCATACACAAACGCAAGGAACCATTTTTTCGTGGAACTATTACTATGATACTAGCCCAATCAGAGGACCAAAACTGTTCTATAGTATCCTGATTCTCCAAACTACATAATTCCTCTTCCACAGGCTTATGCAACGCATAAGGCATGGTGTAGGCTCTATGAACAACAATAATGATGATATCATTATTATTGTTAGCACCGCGTCTTACTACCTGTTCGGGTTATACGCACTTACGCTAATGTGTGATGGTAGGGTGATTGTGAGATGAAATGAAGGACCTACAGTTTAACGTGGAATCCGAACCACGGTGGAGGCCTGGCATTCCCCACATTCACAAGATGTCTTGTCAGAGGTGAATGATGCTATCCTTTGGGGGAATATTTACAGAAAAATGCTTTATAGCAATCCTTAATTATCAGAAAAATCTGCTTAATTTACCACCCTACAGAATTATTATTTTTAGTGTCTCTCTTTATATTCTCAACACTTTCTATTTTAGGTGAGATCTCATCTCCCCCATTTGGATTAATTTAACACAAGAGCAATTCCATGAAAAAGAGGAATTGGGGGTAAAAAATTAAAATTAAAATTGTGATTAAGATGTTTGGCTAAATAAATTGTAGAAATACTCTATTATTTGGAAATGAAACTTTTTTTTTTAGCCTTTTAAAATATTATTTTATGATATTACTTTAAGAGACTTGGAAAAGGAAGCAAAATGGTAATTTAAACATGCCACGGTTGGCAACCTTTTACTCTGATTGTACAATTAATTCACTAAATATACATGTGGAAAAGTTAACTGTCATCTGTTTCCAATGGAATGTTGAAGAGAGACATTTGTTGGTATGTTATTACTTTTAATATATCACAGATTGTTTGGTGAGTGTTCCTGTGTAACATCCGTTACAACAAATAGACAAAAGTTGATTGTATCTCGTATATAATGATTTGTTTTCCCCCAAGACTTCCCAAAGTAAGGATATGATTTTAACCTAACCTCAAACAATTTTGAAATATTTTTTAGAGTTATTTTTAAAGGAATACTGTGTAACGGATGTTACACAAATTTTATTGAAATATCTGTTGAATTTTCCACGTTTAAGTATATGACTTTCTATATTACCACATATATTTTAATATAATCTATTAGTTTAGACACTTTTGGGTTAATATAAAACAAAGTCAGACCTCATATAAGCTACTTTTTGTAACTTAAGACTGCCAAAACTTTTAAAAAAAAACTAGTCTGTTGCAAATATTTTTGTTTGGTTTACCACACCTAGTTGTTTTGTCAACTACTACATTTTAGTTGACAAGGAAATAAAATTGGTATATGAATGTTTTCTCAAATTTTAGATTGTTTTAAAGCTCAATTATGTATTATATATAGCTGGACTGTTATTTTAAAGTCTGATATAGTTTCAGAATCCAGCCTTCTATTCTAGTTTGTGGAAAACAAATTTATTTGAACAGTTTGTTTTTAGATAATGAACTATATTTAATGTGGGGTCTTTTTAACTAGTTCGTATCTTCTTTTTCACTTTTTCTTAAAGACATGGCGCCATTTAAGAACCGTATGGAGAAATACAGAGCAAAGAAGAAAGAAGATCCACAGAAATGGGCCGAACATTTAGAAAAGGATAGACAGAGAAATAAGAAGAAAAGAGAGGAGGAAAGAATCCACTGCCAAGCTGACCCAAATATTCTTCGATTGAGAAGAGAGAAGAATAGACTGAGAGTAAAAGAATGGCGACAAAAGAAGGATTCAAAGAAGAACATTGCAACACCTGAACAGATATTAGGTTCATATAAATGTGCAAACACCCTATGCAAAGCTGTGAATAAGGTACGTAAAAGCCTTCCTTACAGTCCTCGTAAAAAAAAAGCTGTTATGAGACAGATTATGAAAGAAACATTTATTGATAACACAGAACTGTTCACTATTATGAAGCTCAGGAAAAAACCAACCTCGCGATCTCTTTCAAATAAATTGATAGAGAACGTCATACATTTTTATGAAAGTGATGAAATTACTTGGCAAACTCCTGGTAAACGAGATTGCAAATCAGTGAAAAATAAAGAAAGTGGAGAGAAAGTGCAAAAACAAATACGTTATCTTATTATGAGTATTTCTGAGGCCCATACACTTTTTGAAGATAAGTTCAAAGATGTTTCCATTTCTAAGTCTAAATTTTATGAATTGAGACCACAGCATATTTTACCAGTAGCTCAGACTCCACACAATGTGTGTGTGTGTGTGTGTGTCTTACATGCTGATTTTTCATTTCTTACAGCAGCTTTATCAGACTTTTGTGATACAGATACACCACTAACTCACCAGTCTCTACTTAAATCTTTATGCTGTGATATTAATAGTGAGTTCTGCATGACTAGTAAGTGTCAAATATGTCAGTATGATGTTTCTGTACTGTTAAAGCATGACTGTGATATATCAAAAACAGTTAAATGGAAGAAATGGGGAATACAACTGGGAGTATACGCTGTCATTGAGCATTCTTCCCCACTTGTAGATGTTATACAAAATGTTAATACAATTTTGCGATCATTTAAGTGCCACATTTTTGTAAAAAATCAACAGTCAAACTATTTTGATCAGAAAAAACTAAATCTGCAAGAGTATGAAGCAGTCATTCAAGTTGACTATGCTGAGAACTATAGCCTTGTACCACAAGATGAAATTCAAAGTGCTCATTGGCATCACTCGCAAGTCACAGTATTTACTTGCTGTGTGTTGCTTCTTATGTTATTGTGAGTGATGATGCAAATCACTCAAAAGTATCTTCATGGCTATTTCTAAAAATGATTGTGGCTGACATTCGAATTAGTGAGAATGTAGAACATCTCTTCATTTTCTCTGATAATTGCACTGCTCAGTTCAAAAGCAAATACACAGCAATGAACATTTGCTTTCTTGCTGATGATTTGGGTGTTACTGAAGTTGAATGGAACACCTTTGCCCCAGGACACGGAAAAGGATCCGTTGATGCTATAGGTGGCCAGGTTAAGAGGCAAGTGTGGAACTTTGTGAAAGCAAGAACAGCTCAAGTAAACACAGCACTAGAATTTTACGAGTGTGCACTAAAGCTGTGCAAAACTGTCAATGTACTGTTTGTTTCTCAAAACGATATTGAGGCTACTGCTGCTTTCTTGAATGAGAGGTGGGAGAATGCTCGACACATAGTTGGGATCAGAAACTTCCATCACTTTAGAAAGTGTGACAGTAGCCATATATTTGCAGGTCTCACTTCCACATCTGTTGTGAACAGAATACAGGTCCAGTCTGAATGTGAGAAGGCCAGTGCCAAGCCTGTGACAAGTTGTGTTAGGCGTCTACGCTACGGTGATGTATACTCTGAATCAGACTCTGAAACTGATGTGCTTCCTCCAGATGAAGAGTCTCAGTCTGAGTCATCTACTGCATCTCTAAAGGTAGCCAATGAGCATCAGTGCCCAATGCCTTCAGATATAAAACCAGGGACCTATGTTCTGGTTAAGTTTCAAGTTGAAAACAGACCAATTTTCTACAAATATGCTGGTGTCTGTCAGACAGTGTGTGAAAATAACGAAGTTAGGGTTGTGTTTTTGAAACAGTGGAGAAAAAACAGGAAATTTTTCAAAATTGATGATAGTGATGAGAAGTATATCCACTTCAAACAAATTGAACAAATTTTGATGGCACCAAAACTGAAGATAGTGAAACGACACATGGTATATGAGTTCCCAGCTGCAGTGGACGTTAAAGAAAAATAGTTTGTTTGATGTTAAAGTCTGTTAAAGTTTATGGTTTAAAGCTATTTGCTTTCCAGTGGTAACTTAACATTTTATTTAAATAAAGTATATAATTTAGCCTATTACTTTATTATTACATATGAATCATACCTTATTTTGCTAGTTTTTACAATAAGTTCTCTGGCTCCACAATCTAAATGTACAAGTTATTCCATAGAACAAACTTAGGATTAAAAATAAATAAACATTAGTTGAAAATAAACAAATATGATTATTTTTGGAACACATGTAACATCCGTTACAAAATCATTGTAACATCCGTTACACTGTAAAATGAATTTAAAATCATTATAGTTACATTTATTTATTTAAATAACCACCTCATTGTGTTCATAAGTTATGGACAATACATTTCCGTTTGGAAAAAAATTCTTACATCAAGTGTAGGGACTGAAATATTGAAATGAATACTCATGTTACCCTTACCTGTTCCCCTGAAAGTAACATCCGTTACACTTCTGAATCAGCAATTTCTCTCATTCCATACACAACTATGGCATGCAATTTTTGGAGCAAGGCAGTTTGAAGTAGAAGTATTTAATAATCCTAATTGAATGGTAGTAGCAAAATTGTTTGCAATGAAATAATTAAATATATTAGATAAAATGTAACATCCGTTACAAATGGAATTGCTCACAACCAATCTTGCCCTAACAAGGCCTTCGACAAAGAATTATCTGTGACAATCAAACGGCAGTTATATTCACAATTATTAAAAAATAGAGAAACACATAAATGACCATTAATTGTAATAAACTCCCCATTCGCAGATTTTAACCTAATCATACATTTTTCTATAAGCACATTAGGAAAATATTTTATGTATAATCTCCATGATAATAGAGAAACCGAGGATGTAGTTGTAGCACTGTTATCATGCAGGTTCTTTTTGCAAGAACTTGCCTTACAAGTTTTAACGTCTTCACCTCCCACTTGATTGAAGTCACCGGCTTCCCTTTATGTTTGCTTCATTACTTAAGACTTAGCAGAAACAGTCTCAAAATCTTTGGCAATTCTACAGGCATCTTCAAATCACTATGTTGACGGTTCAGCCAATAACCTCTTAAGGACTCCTCAGAAATGCCAGCGATTAATTTATCCCTAAACACTTGGTCCAAAAAAATGTTCCAAAGTTACAATTTTATGCCATTTGTTTGATTGACATAACAAAATCTGACTCGCCAACACGTTGACGCCTGTGATTAAACTTAAAGCGTTCAAATGGAATTAACTTTGTAGGTGAAAAATGTTTAATCAACAAATTAACCAATTCTACTTATGACTTTTGAAGAGGATCAACGGGTAACAAGCTGATTTTTTAGTACTGGATACAGTTCTGCCTCTATTAAAACTATAAACATAGGGACTTTCTCACTTTCCTCAGTTTTATTCACATTGAAAAAAGCCGTTAGCTGTTCCATGTAGTTTTGAAAAAGTTCTACTTGTGGATCGTAATGAGGAACAAGACCAACAGAATTTATTATTGTAACATGTGCATCATTATCCACCATTTTAAACTCTAATGGGTGGGAACGGCTCAAATTTACTTAATACACATACAATGTAGTCTAATTTCAAGACGTATTGGTTTTATAATGTAGGTTCTTCATCGCCAGTGCTATGTATGTAATTAGTTAAAGATCCATGATCTAAACAAAATATTAACAAAACCAGAGTACATCCATGAATGGGGTTCACTTTATTCTACCAGGACACTATCACAGGTTCACTGTAGAAGACTAACCATGCCAGTTTTGCCAACTTGTTAGCTTTACAATTCTCTCGACATTAACTGTATTTCAGACAATATAACATACACATATTTGTAATTTTAACTATCTAAGGCCCCAACTCAAAAGCTACATGTAATACTTTTGGATAAATTTGATATATCATCAGACACATGTCATCAGGCTACTCAATTTATATTTTATGCCTACCATTGTAAAGCATTTTTAACAATAATCAAGGGGTGATGAATATGGGAGTGGTAAAAAATAATGGGATTATGGAAGGGAGTTATGTAAGAATTCACTAGTTATAAAAGTAAATAATATATTACCGTCATTGTGATATATATTTGTGTATATTAGCTACTGTATTTAGGGATTATAACAAACATAAATATGTGTCTTTCAGAAATAATGTGTTAAATATATATTGTGAAGTTAGGAGAAAGCAAATGAGTAATCACATCTACTATCAAGTCTGTAAATATTGAGTAAATGTTGATGATTGTTTTACTTTATGAATTAGCATAATTATGTATTCACCATAACACCAGCCTTATCATCGATGGCCCCTCGTCCATATACATAAGTACGATTGACAATTCTTCCGCTGAAAGGAGGAAATTCCCAGGCTTTGGCATCTACAGGAACAACATCAAGATGAGAAGCCAGAAGGTATGGAAGTTTACCTCTTGTCAAGCCTTGCACAGTGAATAATAGGCTGTATTTGTTGATCACTTCACGTTTTATAAAGGATCTATTATGAATTAGTGGAAAGCCTGAAAAAATATAAGCATAGTTATGCATAGTACTGCTGCACTCATATTGATAAGTCTAAGCACAGTAGATCTTAATTAATAGATTAAAACCACAGTAAGATTATTAATGTTGTCTATAGTTTTAATTTATTTTAAAATGGGTATAGGACCCTATGTGGATTTTTTTCCTTCAAGATCTTTTAATATTATATGACTACATTTACATAACTTACTTATAATATGGCATTAGGCACTCAAAAGTCCATTGCTGCCAAAAGTATGTCTCCTATCTCTATCTTGAGCTAGTTATATCCAGTCCACCTCATTACAATCTATCTCTTTCAAGTCCATTCTAATGTTATCCTCCCATCTGCATCTAAGTCTTCCCAATGTCTCTCCCAATCTTCCCATTGGGCTTGCCAGTCAGTACCCGAACAAGGTTCTAGATTCTCCCATTTGCGCTGCATGTCCTGCCCACCATAATCTACAAGATTTGATTATCCTAACAATGTCTTGTGATGAGGTCAAGGTATAACTCTTCTTTATGTAACCTCCTCCCCTCCCCAGTAGCCTAATCCCTTATTGGGCCTAATATCTTAAGCACCTTGTTTTCAAAGATCCCAAATTTGTTTTCATCATGTAAGGTAAGAAACCATGTTTCACACCCACAGAGAACAACCAGTAAATTTATTGTTTTGTATATTGTGAGTTATATATTCCTTATCAGCAGGCATGGACGTGCCTGGCTTTCAGACCTTGGGGGGGACGGGGACGCAAAATATTATAAGAGATTTGACACTCGCTAATAAAAATTCTTTATATACTTAGTCTAAACGAAGCCTACGCTAGCAATGCTCTTAAACTCAGTTTCATATTCAATATAAATGTTTCAAATGAACATTAATATCAATTTAATTTTTTTTAGCTCTGATCAAAATATTTTTTTTTCTTAATTGTCCAACATTTTAAATAACTATAACCCTACCGGCAAGAGAATGAGTAAAGTTTTATTAAATAAATAATAGGAACTATATTTAATGTATGACAATGACAACACAACATATAAATAAAATGGTACTTATATGTAATACAAGATACATTTATATGAAGATGAAGAAGCTATTATTTAAGATTAGCTTAGGCTTAACCAAACACTTTCTTCGTTCATTAGTTACAATAAACTTGTTCATAAGATTATGAATGCCTATCTTGTCCAATATATCTTTATGCGTTTGACACCCAACCATATGATTAATGGGCCTCTGTGTCATATTGTTCCTCAAGTACGTTTTAAGGCAACGTAACGAATTAAATGATCTTTCCACCTCACACGACGAGCTTGGAAAAACCAGCAGTATATGCCACAGAACCCCAACATTACTGATCATTGATCTCACTTCAGGAGATAGCCCTCGAAATGAGATTATGGCATCTTCAACACAAGTAGGTGTACTTAAACGAAAAAGGTTTTTTGTTCAATTTCAAAATCTCTCTAATTTCAGGAAACATTTTCAGCGCTGGGCTTATTTCTCCTTTTAAAAGATTCATTTCCAACTTTCTCATGCAATCAAGTCCTTCTTGATCAAACCTTTACCTTAGACTTCCAACATCTGTGTCTATAATGGCTAAATACTCATGGCGAGAGTAGTCCTCGACTGAAGTAGAAGTGAACGCTGTAGCAGGACCTGTGTAAGGCATTGGTGGTTTTTTCTGTCTTGGCAAAGAAAGAGGTTGCATATTGTTGGCAACAATGATTTTGTTAGCTTCTTCCCGAATTAGTAAAAACTCTACAATTTCGTTGAGTCTCTGTAAACTTGAAGACACTATTTCTATGGCTTGTATATGTTCGTAAGTACTCATTTTTCTTCCTTGAAAAGATTTATTAAAATTTCAAAATTATGTATTATTTTCCTTGCCATCGGGAAGTCTAAAATAGTTTCTCCTGACTCAAACACCCACTTTCTGTCTGTAATGTATTTGCTTTACTAGACAGTGCTTCAAGTGTTTCTAAAAGCATGGAATAGTTTTCCAGAATCTCTTCAACCTGAGCACCTCTGTATATCCATCTGGTTGGACAAAGGGGCTTGATTCTGGCCTTAGATGGCAAAGGACCACTAGAAGCAGTTTCTTGGATATTAATAAACCTAGTTTTAGCTGTCAATGAATGTGAAAACAAAACTCCTGGATCATGTGCCCATTGCATTGAATTCCTCACAGTAATTGATGTTCACATGCATCCCTTGTTACCAAGTTAGTGCAATGTGTCCCACAGTTAGCAAACACGACTAAAAGCTGTCCATCCTTTATTATAGAATGTACTCCTTTGTTGATCCCACTCATATTTGGATCACCATCGTAGGTTTGTCCGCGCAAGTTCGAAAGAGGTGGTTGAACTCTGGTCATTATATCAAAAAGAATGGCTGCAATCGACCCTCCAGTTGTTTTAGTAGCACTGCATAGTTTCAACAAACTTTCATAAGGCTCTAAGTTTTCATAAACCCTATGCACATATATGCTAAGCGGTTCAGTCCCAGTAATATTATGTGTACCATCACAAATCAAAGAAAACAAATTAAATTTAGAAGATTGAATTTCAGAACAAGGATTTCTCACAATTTCATTTCCCATTATTTCCAAAATATCATTTTGAATTTTACCATCTGTGTATACCTCTCATTCCTTATTCAACCAATTTGCAAGATAGGAATCATACTCGGAAAGTAGTTTTAATAGATGATATAAGTTTCCACTTTCTTGTTGATTTCCTCTTAAAGCTTAACCTTGCATGGCTAAATATTTGATTGAGCTGAAAATTTTGAAGACATTCCCTAGAAATATTACTTTCATAAATTAAAGGAGAATTTAACTGGGAATTAGTCGGGTTTTTCAGCTGTCTATAACTTAAAACTGCTGGTAAAGTACTATCTTATTTTTATGTGAACTAAACTTGCCCGATGCCTTTTTCCAGTTTTTAAATCCATTTCTATAAAACGCTGAATCCATTTTCCTAGCAATATCATTATCAGGACATAATTTATTATATCTATCACAATAAAAATAAATATCTCCATCTGCATTGTTTGTAAAGGCATCTAAATGCAGCCAATTGAACGCCTTGTACCATGCTGGGTGAAACCGAAGTATTTTTACTTTTAAAGTCTGAGTAGGAAATTTGGTTGGTAGCTGGTATTGCTTTCACAGTTATAAACTTGTGATTGATTCAACAAATATTCTGTTTTGTTAAAATTTAAGTTGACTCGAATGGACTTTTCATCAGACTCGCGAAAGCAGTGTTTATTAGGAGATTATAGTTCAGTTGGTGAATCACGTTTTGTTTTGATTAAGAAATGATTCATAGTCAAAATAGTTTTCAAATCGCGCTGATTTATATCAAGTTCACTTTTACAAACACATTAGCAAATACGACATATGTATTACATAAACTAATTTATTCATAAAACATTAAACAACAGCACACACACACACCACTATTTTATTCTTAGCATTTACAAGATTTCTGCAATTATCTGAAAACGTTAAGAGCTTGCAAATAAAATAGTTTCCAAGCACAATACTAATCAAATGAATCAATATATACTCTATTGAATTTAAGGATAATTTTCCTTTAATATTAGGGGGTCCCCCCGTCCCCTCTACCAGGCACGTCCATGTCAGCAGGTGATATGTTAACAACTTATTGGCCAAGTATTAACATGCATTTCCTCATTTGCATTACTATTATAATAATTTTGATTTTATTCATTATTCCACTTTTATAGCATCAGCTTTGTTTGTACAGTTATGTTAAGCTGAGCATTTTGATTTCATTAAAGATACATTGGTTCAGACTTTTTATCCCATAGGCTTATCCATTAAAAGTTTTAATTGTTTTTTTTCTCAAACAGAATCTTGGAAACAATTCCTTGTTTTATTCAAGTTTTTAAAATATTTCCTAAATTGCAAGCATACATACAATGGAATAAATATAGTTGGCATACAAAGAGTTTATAGTGTTCCATGTATAACATTGTTTCATCTACCAAGTAACAAATATTGTGAGTAGTCAGCTTATGAAATGGTCAAAATTAGGCTGTATTTTATACTAAGCACGCCCATTTATATCCAATTGTTTTTATTTTCTAGATGAAACAAAAATTTTTATCAAATTTATACTTTAAAATAAATTTTATTTTTCAACTAGTATATATTTACAATTTATAACTAGACATTTCTACTTTAAATTATGGGAACCAAATCATTCTCAAATGAAGCAAAACTAATACATAGAAAATACTTTAGTTTTGTTCATATTTATTTTTCATATTCAAATGAAACAAAGCACAATATTTGTAGAAGTTTTACAGTTACATGATATGTAAAGATAAAATACTTGTGCTTATGAAATGGACAAATGAAATTATCTATTTTAAGTGTCAGTTGTTGTGTTTAAGTAAGTGTGGAGAAGCAACTTAGCTGAAGTTAATAGTGTTTTAAATTTATATTTGGCACCGTATCTTACTACCTGTTTGGGCTATATGCTTATGTACTACTTATGCTACTCAGTTAAGGATGAGGAAGGATGATACATTTAGAGGAAGTATACCCACATTTGTATGGAGATTGAAAAACCACCCTCAGTACACCTGACCGGGATCAAACCATGATCTCCCTGTCATCATCAGTCTAGTCTATTGCGAGAGTAGCGCCGTAGACCACGTAAACACCGAAATGGGTAATAGTATTTTAAATAAGTGAGTATATGTACAAAGTGGAACAACATGTATAACAATCCATGTATTGAAAATTAACATTGATTGATGCTGACAGTTTTGTGTACGGCAGACAATACAAACAAAATCTAGTACATACAGAACTTTTAAAATAAGAGAAAATTATTTTTAATAATTTTAGGTTTTCATTAATATTATTACCTTTTTCCAGATATTTAATAAAGGCA
Source organism: Timema douglasi (assembly GCA_901482245.1). Classification (NCBI taxonomy): domain Eukaryota; kingdom Metazoa; phylum Arthropoda; class Insecta; order Phasmatodea; family Timematidae; genus Timema; species Timema douglasi. The sequence continues at coordinate 25,390 of CABEEJ010001810.1, read as the reverse complement.
AGAAGATTTTCGTTTTCTTGGTGATCTGTATCATAAGATATGGTGGCAATTTTCAAAGCTCCAGCTAATCTTTCAGCCCTTTCCATACTTTGGGATTCATCGACAATATCCTGAGTTTCTTGGTCGTCAATAATGTGAAGCATTGAGCCATCAAGTTGAGTTACAAAAACCGCTCGAAAAATAGCCACAAAACCCAAAACCAGGCCAACCAAAAGAGGAAGTCCAATTAGAGTAAGAAACATTTTCTGCCAGAAGCGATACCTCCAGCGACCTTTGCGTTTACTGGAGAGACCCATTACTATACACTGGAAAGAGAAGTGGTTACATTATTAATTGGTCTTAAAGAGAGCAACTTATATAGAGAACATGTGTACAACCTCATAAATCCTCACATTTATTATACACACATATTTACAAATACATTTTACCCACATGCGCAGAAACAAAAAGTGTATGTAAAATTATTATTAGCACAGTGTCTTACTACCTGTTCGGATTATACCCACTTACACTAATGTGTAATGTAAGGTGATTGTGAGATGAAATGGAGGACCTACAGTTTAACATGGGATCCGAACCACGGTGGAGGCCTAGCATTCCACACATTCACAAGTTGTGATTAATACATGTCTTGTCAGAGGTGAAGGATGTATATAACAAATACAATTAACTTACCAAACCCTTCCTTCACCTCTGACAAAACATCTTGTGAATGTGAGTAATGCCAGGCCTCCACCGTGGTTCGGATTCCACGTTAAACTTTAGGTCCTTCATTTCATCTCACAATCACCCTACCATTACACATTAGCGTAAGTGCGTATAACCTGAACGGGTAGTAAGACATAATAATAATAATAATAATACAATTAATGTGCAAAATATAACAAATATAATTGATGTGCAAAATATAAATTTCATATAACGTACAGGAGTGTCTCATCCATGAGGCTTTAAGGGTTTAGCACTGTGTAATGATTATTGAAAATTAATTTATTTTTTGATATAAATAAACTTTTAAGTATATATAATAAACAATTTAAAAAAAGCATCAATACAATTCTGAGAAACCTGAGGGATTCTCATATCATAGCAATGCTATAAGAACTGGTCTCATTACTTGTATTTACAACTCTCATTGGGGTGTTGTGTGTTTCAATTCAAACTTTGGTGCCTTTCTCCCCTTTAGGAGCTAGTTCTGAGCCTTCACCTCTCAGGGGTTGGTGGGTAGCAATAGGATAAATAGAGTAGACTACTTTTTTAAATAGGGCAAGGTCAGGTGACAAGTAATTTCTTGTGTTTGCTTAGTTATAGTGAAATCATGAAAGGGTGGTAGGTCTAGACCAGGGATCCCCAACCCTGTGCCCGCGGGCGCCATGGCGCCCGCCGAGCCTTTAGCGTCTGCCCGCCACTTTTTGGCTACAGCTGAAAAGTTCTTGACTAATAATTTTAATCTGTCACTTTTCTGACAAAAATCAAGTTTGTGCTTATCTCCAGGTATGCTGTTCTCAAGAAGTTGGTGATTGAAAGCCTCCCTCTTTCCAATACCTCCCTTTCATTCTTCTTTCTTTGCTGGCTCATTTACAAAGTGTACTTTTACTCGGAACTATCATTCTAATGGTTTCAAGCTGAATGGTTTTGCTTTTTCCTAATCTCAAAGACCTACCCCCTTTCATCATTCTACCCACACTCACTAATACCATGATAATACTTCCTTTTTCCATTGTAAATATCTTGACAGGGGTCTACCCAGCTTTGATGCCTGAATAAACACAGAATAAATATATATTTTAAAAATGTACCTAAGTCCCAAAATGGTGTTGAGTAGTTAAATATTTCCTTGTGTCGTTATTTTGGTCTTGTTAAAACCATAAATAAAGCAGGGTTTTTTTCAACTTGGGGGGTTGAACCCTCCTCCTCTTCCCCCCTTGGCTACACCCTTTAGTTGGAAACTTAACACGGCCGTTGACCAGTTGACCGGCCGTGTGTTTAGCGGTGAGGCTGACCTTTGAGCCTGGCCTGGCGGGAGTTAGTAGCTACTTTGCAGTGTAAACCAATCATGACAATTTCATCGTAGTTCATGCTCTATTCTAGTTAAATACTCATACATTATATTATTGGTTTTTCATACTTATTTTTTAAAAATATTACAACTTTTATTCAAAAATGAGTGTATCAAGTAAAAGAAAACGAACATATAATTTTAATACTGACTGGGAAGAATCGTATTGTTTTGTCAATTTTAAAGATAAATGTGTTTGCTTGTTGTGTGGAAGTAGTATTTCAGTGCCAAAAAAACATAATGTTGAACGTCACTTCCAGACTAATCACGCCTCTTTTGAAACTAGCTATCCACTTAAATCTGAATTAAGAAAAAATAAATTAAATCAACTAAAATCAAACCTAACTGCCCAGCAGTTGGTTTTCACAAGACCCATGGTAAAACATAAAAATGCCACTATTGCTTCTTTCAAAATGTCTCACTTGCTCGCAAAGAAGAAAAAACCATTCCTGGATGGGGAGTTGTTAAAAGAGGCCTTTCTGACTGGAGCTGATTGCTTGTTTGAGGGGTTTTCTAATAAGCGTGAGATTATGTCAGCGATCCAAGACTTACAGCTATCAGATAACACCATTACAAGAAGAATACATGCAATTTCAACTGACATGCAAACTCAGCTAAAGAATGACTTGGAAATATGTGAATGGTTCTCATTACAATTTGACGAGTCAACAGATATAGCTGGCCAAGCACAGTTGGCAGTTATGGTAAGAATGGTATTTAATGATCTCACTACAAAAGAAGAGCTATTGAAAATATTGCCAATGAAAGGACGAACAACAGGTGCAGATATCTACAACACATTCAAAACATATACCAAATCAATAGATATGCCTCTGCACAAGCTATCTGCGATCACCACTGACGGGGCACCTGCGATGGTGGGTAATACCAATGGATTTATTGCCCTGTGCAAGAAAGATGAATCATTTCCGAACTTTATGTCGTACCATTGTATTATTCATCAAGAAGCCTTGTGTGGCAAAGTACTTTCGTTTGAACATGTTATGAAAATAGTTATAAAAATAATCAACTATATTAGAGTAGCACCTTTGCAGCACCGACTTTTCAAGGCCCTATTAGAAGATTCTGAAGTTAAACAGCCCGATCTTATACTACATACAGAAGTACGTTGGCTCAGTAAAGGTAAAGTTCTTACAAGATTTGTAAGCTTGATTGAAGAGATAAAAACATTTCTCAATACCAAAAATCTGAATTACGATCAACTAAGTGACTTTTGCTGGTTGGTTGATCTGGGTTTTCTCACAGACATCATGGACAAATTGAATTCTTTGAACTTAGAGCTACAGGGAAAAGATAAACATGTAGCTCAAATGATGAGCTCTGTGAACTCATTTAAAGCTAAACTGGTTCTGTGGATGTCTCATCTGCAGATGAAATCTCTCGTGCATTTCCCAACTATGAAGAAAATGTTAGGTGAGAGTGACTTTAACTCGTTATCATTTGTTATTCACCTTCAAGTGCTTCAAGAGCAGTTTGAAAAGAGATTTGAACAGTTTACAATCATCGAGCCAATGGTCACTTTTTTTATCAATCCTTTTACTAACCAAGTAAGTACAACAGAATTAGCTGCATCCATTGAAAGACTTATTCAAGTAAGGACAGAAGAACTAGAATTAGAGATTTTGGATCTTCAGAATGACATTGTGCTAAAATCCTATATAACAAATGAGAACTTTTGGAATTTGGTTGACAGAAAAAAGTTTCCTTTCTTGAAAAGTGCAGCATCCAAGATAAAATCTTTCTTTGGTTCCACATACTTATGTGAATCATTGTTTTCTACCATGAATATCATAAAATCAAAGTACAGATCTCGACTTACTGAAGAACATCTTGATGATTGTTTACGGACAGGAATATCATCCTATGCTCCAAATTATGAAGTATTGGCTGATGAACTGAAGTGTCAAGGATCACATTGACCTTTAAAAAATAATTTTAAATTTTAAACTCACAACTTTTTTTAATATGTTTTTTGTTTGTGTGTTATTTGCATTATAAATTATGTTCGGATATAAATTTGCCTTAAAAAATAATTGGTGCCCGCCGTACTACCGTTAGTTTTGAATGTGCTCTAAGGTACAAATATAAAAAATATTATGTTTATGGTCAACATTGAAAAATGTTTCAGCCTGGATTAGATGGGTTTGGTCATTTATGGAGATTTTTAGCCAGATTTATTTTTGTGGCATGTTTTACTTTTAAAAGAAGTTATTCTTCTACCTAATTATTTGTTTTGATTCAAGTATTTTTTTGTGTTTGATTTTGTTACCACAATTATTTTTATCTATGTATTTAGGTGCTAGAAATTAAATCAATAATGATAAGGTTTATTACTTGTTAGAACAATCATTTAGTTCAGTAAATGGCTGAGAAAAAATAAACCTGCTTTGGTGGTTGAATGGTTTAAGCAGTCACTCTTAAATTGGCTGGACTCCCAATGACAGGAAGATCGGGAATTGAATCTCGGCCAGGTGTACTAAGGATGGTTTTATACTAAATACTTTTCCACTCTCACTTCATACCAATGTGGGTACACTTCCTCCAAATCCAACCTTCCTCAGCCCTAACACATTAGATTCATTAGTATATTTGTTGAAACCCAAACAAGTAATAAATACCCAGCGACAAAAACTCAATTTAGAAGCAGGCACAAACTCAATTGACCAATGAAGGAGTACAAATCATATCACGATGTGCAACAGTGAAAAAGAGAGTATTCAAAACTTGTTTCTTGGTATTTGTTGTGGAGGAGGGTGTCTGAAAATAGGGTGTGGCTTGTTTAGGGGTTTGGGTGGGATCCAAACATGTATGAGGTGTAAAAAGGAATAGTGTGTCAGCATTATACACTGTATGGACACCTTGGATGTGGTGTCTTATGGCATGTGATTAATGTAACATGAAAAGGAACACCGAGTTGAGATAGGTGTTCCGTTTACTAGGCATACTTAGTGGCCAGAACAGGCAAGGTGGGAGAAACAGGGTGGATACCTATATCCCTCTCTTTAGTGTCTATGGAGGTGTTTTTATGTGAACTACTATGTTCCTACATCTTCCACTCTGTAGGGTTGCAGCTATTTGGACCGCTGGTTAGATGAGATTCATTAATATAAGAACAATATCATCAATGCTCCTGAGATTAGTTATAGTCTTTTTCTCAAGCATCCCATCTAGTACTAACAGATAATCCCACCATTGATTACTGTACTGGTCAGCCATTGAGTGTTCAGAGTTGTTGGAAGTAACATGTAAGGAAGTGGATAGTAAAGAATGTCAACTCAGAACAAATGCATTCTGATTTAAACAAGCATATTTTCAGCATAACATCTGGTGACGATTACAACAAGTTTCCTTTCAGTTTTACATAATGAAAGTATTGGTAGTCAACAATGGGTCTGATTCTGTTCTTTATCTTCAATATTGCAATTTTGGCTGGTATGGGTATAGCAATTGAGCTCGGCAACAACTAAATAAGCTGGAGATTGGTTATATTTTCTTTTTGGACATCATTCGACAAAATTTTGTGATAACTGTGTTGTTAAAATTATCGGATAAGGCTGGTCCCCATGTTCTATACTTGCTGCACAGGCACTTAAGCTGTGGTGATGTAGTGCTAATGGTTGTTTTGCCACTGATGCGATTATGGTTACTTTATATATGCATCTATTTCTTCTTAGTGCATAGCCCGTCTGTAGTTTTTTTTTCATCCTAATTCTGTCACTTTTGAGTGTTTACAATGTCAGATCATGGGAGGAAGATAAAAAGCCTATATTATTTGACACTTTCTCATTAAAAGAAGCGAGTATTTACTCGATGTCCCAGTCTAATTGAGAAGTCAAGACAGTTATATCATAATGAGAGTTATACTGTATTTTTGTCCCCTAAATACCTCAGATACCAGGTGAATATATTTTTAGCTTTATTGCTTCAGTAAAAATACTGTCCATGTCATGTAAGTTTGAAGGTTTCCTTGATGAGCCTCTGAGGGACAATCTGGTGTATAGACTTAACAACGAGGCAATGACTTGTGGACTACTACCAGAACCTGAAAGGCTTACGTTTGAGGAAGCTTGTAAAATGGTCCTGGATGTAGAAAGGACATCTGTCTACGCGGCAAAAATTGTACATGCGGTAGCTAATGCCTAAACTAGTCAATCAGTTTTTTTCTATCATTAATTATCGGGCATCACCTTCTTCTCTTCTTAGTCCTGGATGGTTTACCAGTAGTCGGCAGTCGTCACCAGAAAGATCTTGTTGACAGCTTTAAGGGTGTTGTGCCAGGTCGCCTTATCCATGTTGTAGCAACTCGCCACCACCTCGAGATAGCAAGCAGTGTGACATGTACTATTCAAGACATGAACCCAAGGAGTGTCCTGTTTGTAATTGCCACTGCGTACACATCCGGTCATCCGTCACAGGTGAAAATAATAGACAATATTGATGTTTAGCCCACATGTCCACTTAACCTCTAGGCGCTGTAATTGTTATCAGTCAATGTGCCATGAGTTTATAGTTTGTTAAGTACTTGTTTGTTTATTAAGTTTAATGTATATATAAGATATAATAAGGACCTAGTTATTCAATAATTTATATAACTAATATGGATCTTATAGATTAGCTGGAAAGCTGAAATTTCGCAAATAACGAGAAAAGTCTAAAAATGGGAAATTTCAAATGGGGCTCTATTAATTAGAAAAAACTTATAGAAGTGGTATGAAACTAAAATTTGGTAGACAGGTAGAGAGAGAGCTCCAGCTAACCAAATAAATATTGAAAGATTTAATTTCTTAAAGCGAGTTAGAGAAAAGAGTGTGAAGGGGGGGGAGGGTTCAAAACTAGAAAAACTAATAGAAATAATTTATCAGTGTGGTAAAAAATTGAAATTTAGCAGGCAGCTAGAGGGAGCACTCCAAATAGTTATAAAGTTATTAAAACTTTAAATTTTTAAGTGTGACTCTAGTAAATAGCATCAGGGAATTAGGTGGGAGGTACTTGAGATAACTAAATAAGTGTCAAGAATTGAAATTTCTAAATGGTAGTTAGAAAAAAAGGGATGGGGAAGAGGATTTAAAATGTCAATATATAATAGAATAAAGTACTTCTCAGTGCATTAGAAAATTGTCAAAATTTCCAAAACTAATACAGGGTGGGCTACAGAAATTACTTTTTCAAATTCCCTGACTATTACAGGTTTTCCCTGTTTTCCAGGTTTGTGGCCACACAGTTATGACATTAGTAACTACATATATTTGTGGTAGCAAAATTAAATTTAGCAAGTGGGTTTAGGGACTATTCCTAATAAACATAAATGTTGGAACATTTTAAATTTTAAAATGGAATTCTGGAAGACGTAGAAAAAGCCTGTTAGAAATATGGAAAAGGTTATTTGACAGGTATGTTGAAGTACCAACCTAAATAACAACATGTGGGTTAAATATTTTATCTTAATAAGTGGTGGCTGCTGAAATTAAAGGTTTCAAAATTTCCAAAACTAGAAGAATAAACTACTGTAATTATCAGTGTGGAGGAAGATTGAAATTGGTTAGGCTGGTGTAGAGACTAATACAAACCGCAACAAAGGTCTGAACATTCTTAAATGTAAAAATGAAGGACCAGAAAACTGGAAGGGGATATCCCAAAAATGTTCAAAACTAAAATAATACTTATATATAATATAAAATGATATAATATAATTTCAAATAATCTCAGTTATCGATAGATGTTAAATCATACTAATTTCACCCAATTGGCCAGTTCAAATCCCAGCAGCATGCAATTGGGTGTGAGTTTCTAGCTTTCTAGCTGGTGCATTCCCTCTTAAATAAACTAATAGCTCCTGTCACATTAGGGGCATTTGTTAGCATTTAAAACTATTTCTAACCAACCTATATTATCTTTAAATAATTTAACCTAAAAAACACAGGTAGTTCAAATATGTTCAAGACTGGTAGTAATTTATATTATTGACCTATAGAACTAGCAATATTATACTGTAACATGTGTGACATGTTAAAAAAGAAATAAAATATTTATTATTACACTCACCTCAACACACTGAAGAGACACATATGGTCTGACCCCACCCAAATGCTGCCTGTTCAGGCCCCGCCATCAGACTGGCGAGGATGGTGGATATCAATATTACCTATCGCGCCAGTGATGTCACGCCCAAAAACTAGTATGGAACAATCTAACCCACTAAGTTCCACAACCTTCTAGATCAGTGTCAGAGGTTCCAGCAAGTCTACCCATGCGCCGTGTTTCCTCTCTCCACCTTTCCTTTGCAGTCCTCTCGCTCAGTCTCTGAGATCACGTGATTGTGTTGCGGGGGCAATATATTGAACTATTTCGCTTGTATGGATACTCGTTATACCACCGGCTTCAGCTATCTGCGGCAGTTGTGATCTGTGTATTTTTTCAAAATTCCCTTTGTCTATATCTCATAATCTTTTCCAAATCATCTTTTTGACTTAAATAATAAATTAATTGTTGATATATTTGCTTTGAACTTAAATATGGAAGCAATTAAATATAAATTCATTTTGGGTTTAAAACCTGCTCTACATTATCTCTTGAAACTTGAATTTGATTGGTTTATTCGCTGCTTGGCGGCTGGTTTAAATAATTAACCTTGTTTGATGGGCTCTTACCATCTTGTTTGTTTTGTTTGGTCAGCTTCAGGTGGAATTGTTTGATTATTTAAAGGTATTTTTAGTAACTTGTACCCAGGCCGCTAGCTATATGCTAGTTTGAAATTTTTCTAATCTCAGCGCCAATAGATGGCTAGCTCTATCTAAATGCAGCTTTTTGATGTGGGTCATTCTCTATTCAATTTACTCTTGTTGAGATCACTTTAAAGAATTTTCTAGCATATTTTTATATCTGTTTGTCATGTGATGATTTGTTTGTACCTTTTCTCGGGCTGATTACTCGATGATTTTGCCACCGCCTTTGAAAACTTGAAATCTAGTAACGAGTTTAGTGATAATGTTATAAGCAGAGTCATTCACTAGGCTAATATTGTTTATCCGAATCTTCAATTGCACTATTTTATTGTTCCCTTTTTTGATAAAATTATTTATATCACTTATGTAGTACACTATAGCTAAATGAGTTCTAACCTTAACCAGGGCCGATGGCCAACCTTTCTATTTGAACCTGTCTTTTTTTTTTTTTTGCTCATATTTAATAAATGTTAATCTTACTACACATTGTCTATTATCTCCTCTGGGGGGACTTAGGGCTGGGGGTTTCAATNAATAATAATTATTGTCAAAGAAAAGTTTTAGCTTGTAACTATTACAAATTGAATAGTTCTAAGAACTATTTTCTAATTCATGACTGGGAGCATTCAGTTTCCATCTCTCTTGATTCAAATCAAATAAAACTGGATACATGTTCGCGCGGGGCCTCAGACCGTATGCAAGAACCGAAATTGTGAGTGAATGAAATTAATTGCCCGTGATTTGCTTGCTAAGGCCCCTTTTCAAGAACAAATTGAGCTAGACAGAGTCAAGTGGGGTATAAGGCGCCAAGCAAGTTTTGATGGGTCAGCAAGCAAATCCTCGTGCCTTCGACCCCACTTTACCTCTTCTTGAAAATGGGTTTTAGCAAGCAAATCAACGTCTCTACCTTTCCACTCACACTAATGACCCACTTTGTTTAGTTCTTGCACAACGGCCAAACATCTTCTGCTTGGGCTATCAGATTCAAACATTTAAAAAAAGAGGACAATCTATTCTGAAATCAACTTAAATGGAGAACATTTTAAAATAAAACCAAATTAAAGATATAAACTTAAGTTACAAAAGAATAAAATAATGTCCACACTGAAATAATCTTATAGCATAGTGCTGATACCACTTATATATGGATAGGTGTCTTGTAAATCTTTTAAAATGGTTATGCCTTGCTAGTGCCAGGATTAAAACCCCAACTTCTTCGTCACAAGCAATAAAGTGTCTTGCGAGTTATAAATGGCAGCATCTGCAATGTGCACCAGCAAGAAATATGATAAACCTGTCATTTAATTAAACTATGTTGACAATGTGAACACCTTTAGTCCATTTAGAGGCAATAATCCTATTTTTTGAAACTCGTCTCAATACTCGTTAAGGCTATCAACATTTAATTGTACTATTGTGGTAGGAATAAGGAAGTTATAAATGTGTGGGAATTTGCCTAGAGATAGAGTGGAAAACCATTTAGTAAAATCACCCGCAGAACACCCAGCCGGGCTTCGAGCCTTAGCTTTACCGTTACCATGAAACCGGAACAAGTGAGCTTGAAGTTTATTCCGCGTACTCCAATACGGGCAAAAAGTATGTTATTCTAAAGATAATTTCATTGTTTTCATCATTGTATATTATGTATGTGTCACAGAAACTTGTAATAAAAGTTGCTATATTTTCATTTAGGATTTCATTTAGTGGGTCGAGTAAATACAGTTTATTAATGTAAACTATAATATTAATCCTATGGTTTTTTTTCTAGGCACAGAATCTTACTACCTGTTAAGGTTATATGAATATGTACTAATTACTTTAATGAATTAGGGATGAGTAAAGATGAATTTATAATAAGTGTACCTGCATTTGCATCAAGGTATAGAGGAATATAATTTTGGATTAAAAAACTTAATACACCTTACCAGGATTTGAGCCTTGATCTCCCTGTCACTGGAAGTCTAATCTAACATGAGAGTGATGCCTTAAACCATGTGACCAGTGAAGCAGGTAATCTTTATGTAAATAGCTTTCAAAACAATTTGTGAAAAAGCACATAAAGTGTCACGCACAGTGATTAACACCCGTGCCTCCCAATCTGTTTAGTTTCTAGCACAAACACAACCTGTGGCTGACTTGTAGGGTATATTTTAATTATGGCTGGTTCTTGGCCTATGCGAACAAGGCATCCGCAGGGGCCCCCGAAGCTAGCCCCACTTTTTTAATCGCATAAATATATAAGATAGAAAAAATATGAGAGCAGTAAAATTAAATAATATGCAACAGTAACAGCTATTTGAATAAGGTTTGTTAGTTTTTTACCATCTTTTCCCCAGGCTACGTCACTTGTTTCTACTCCCTTTCCGAGGCCTCATCGCTCGTTTTGCCACCCCTCACCAGGCCATGTCACACATCTCTCTTTCCCTTAATTGTCGAGTGTAGTGTTGTAACATGACTGCCTATTAAAATCGGGCCTGCCTGTTACTTGTGTTTACCTTTATTTGTGGAGAGATTTTTAGTTTCAATAAGTTATAGTAGTTTTGTTAGTCCGTAATACTAAAAATATATTGTGTTAATTTTGAATATTAAGAAAAATCACCAATTATGATTTATTGTTGATTCACAAATAATCGCTCTATTACAATTAATTGGTACCTGCATCGGTGCACCTTTAGTGAATATCAAGGACTAAACATTGGAAACACACAAGGATGGAACAACAAAGCTTTGTAGAATGTTTTATTTGTTTTATACCAGTGACCGTCAGTTCATTGTGCTACATAATAGCAGGTATTTTTCTTTTAAACAATATTGTGTTGGTGATATTGAAAATGAGATATTTTCCTCTAATTAGCCGCTTTATACAAGTTTACATTATGGTAGTGAAGTCTTAAAAGGGGGAACTACCCTTTTGAAATACAGGATAAGCTCTGGACCACAATATTTAAATAACCATTAGTCCAAATCACTTGTAGTTTTTTTTTTTAGCTTTGTGGTTTTTCAAACTATCTATATAAAAATATTGTTTAAAATTTTAGTTTTATTCATCAATTAAAGTTTAAATCTGATTGGCTAAATTTCTTCATTTGCAGGTTTTGACAGACACACCAAATTTTAACAAATCTAGACATGAGAGGTCAAATTTGTATTTCAAGTTTATGATATAAAATCTGCACACATTTGTGAAGATTGTTTAGATACAAAAACTATTGATAAGTGGAAGTTGTAAAGCTTCCCTAGGAGATGTAATACTCTGTGTGGTACAAACTAAGCTATAAGAAATCTTGCATTCAACAAAATCCTAAGATACTTTACTAATGTGTGCTTACACCATAAGGATAGCTAGAGCACTGTCAGTCCACCAGAACTAACCATGTTTTGAAAGGTAATAGTTTTGGAAAGGACAGATGATAATATAATGACTCTGTTCTGTGTTTTTGATCTATGAGCAAATCAAAGCAATGGTCTTGCAATATGTTTCAAAGTAAAGTATAGTAAAGTAGTGGAAATCAAATAAACAGTTGGATGCTATGTACCGGTATCAACATGAATATGTTTAAAGTCCATTAGTATTACAAACAGTTCAACAATGATACAAAGATAAGTCATTGGGCAATTTTTGTTTCCTCAATACAATTATTTTTTTACATTTTAAGAGGTATAGTTAACAATAAAATGCGTGAAGGTTATTTGGTTAATTTTTTAAGAAACTTTTTTGCAAGTTCAAGATTTTAAACTAAAAATAAATAAAATAAATAAATAAAATTCTACTCTAAATGAAAAACATGTTTGTATATAATAAAAAGCTATTTGACAAAAATACAGCTTGTTTTAAAGTGTTAAGGAGTCGTACAAGATGTATTTTCAAGTAACTATAGACATTTATTAGTTGGCTTGATCATGGTTTCATCACTGTCTTGAGAGGTCTAAAGGTCTTCCTTCATAAATTATCAGCATCCCTTTACAAATAGATTTGATAGCTTCCTTCAATTTTGTGCTACAAAATAAGAAATAAAAAATAAAAACAAGAAATTGCAAAACTAGTCTCATATTTTAAGTCAAAACAAAGTTAAAATATAAACAAAACAGTGCAAAATTATTTTAAAAAAATCAACTTCAAATAGACATTAAATACATAGAAATATGGTGGTTTTCACAATGAGATTGAACCATAATTCTTTAGCTCACAGTATCAACATCTTGAATAAATTCTAATTTTATTGTTTAAGTTTAATCTTATCTGTATGAACATAAGGATTACCTCAAGAAATCCATTGTTATTTTAAAGCAATGTTGGATTTTATGCTCAAAAATCCCATAGAGTTAAATTTTAACAGCTATGATTAAAATTCAATCCAACTAATATTTTACTGGTGGATTAAATAGCCATGCTATTATATTTGCTAATTACGGTTATAGCCACATCTAAATATCATGTTCTTTAAATTGAAAAATGGTACCTGGGCACGGGAATCTAATCAAGACGTCCAACACAGACTTTGTCTTACAATATGAGTGAAGAATGGCCCTGGGCACAGGACGATTCCTGGATGGCTCAGTGTTTGGAGCATTGGCGTACTAAGCCAAAGGTCCCGGGTTTGATTCCTGTGTTCAGGAGTCATTTTTCAATTTAAAAGAATATAATATTTTACAGTTTCAACTTTGTTAGTATGAGAAAGAAAGTGATTTTAACCTCCAAAACTTCCTCAAAATATAATATGATTCATAAAACCGAGGCCCCCATTAAAAACCAAAGTGTAATTAGCCATAAAATAGATTTTAAAGATGGTAACATAACCATTTAGCTACAATAATCAATAGCTCAATGAAACTAAGCAAAGTGTTTGATTTCAATCTAGTCATTTAATATATTTCAAAAACAGAATTCAAAGAGTTCCAACAGAATAACCGTCTGTCTAACTGTACTCTACAAATACCTTACAAGGACAAAGTTCTAAAAAATGTTCACAAATATTGCATAATACAGCAGATAACATGTAGAACCTTTAGAGAGTTAAGCTTAAATCGATTTGTTATGTTATAGTGTGGTTTTATGATATACACATAGCAAAATAATACCACTCTGGGAAACCGATCGGCAGACAAATAGTTGTAAAAACCTGGAGTTATAACTTCCATATATTTTCACTTAAATTAAGAATCACACCGGATTTTAATTAGTTCCATTTATAATCTTTTGTCAATAATTTCAATGTAAACAAACAGCTGAAGTGAAGTGACGAAACTGAGATTCCCAACTTTTTAAATAAGAAAATCTTTAATCCAACTCTGTTTCTTACAATTGAATTTGATGAGTATACTTTGCGAATTTCAATTTATGTAATTTTAGCAAGAGTTTGGCAACTTTCAAAATGAAACAAGTTTTCTTTTTTTATATTTTTTTGCAAAAGACATATTTTTTGTTTGAAAATATTTTTATTGCCAAATAATGTGGCAGCAACATGATTTTTGCCTTGAAGTGCAAGATTAGGTAACAAAGCTGACTAGTAATGTCTATAGAGAAAGCCAGGTCCATTATCTACTGTCCCTCTTTTAACTCCGCATATTCATAATGTTTTGTTTAAAAAAAACTTTATGACTCGAAGGCCATCAAACGTCTGTATAGTAAGGTAGATCAGGTATAATAAGGTAGGTAATAAGTTAAGGTATTATAAGGTAGAACTTCCTAAATTTTCCAAAAATGAATCAAATTGACGATGAATAAGTCCACATGGTCATATTTTTTTATTTTAATCTGTTGCATTCTTGCAGTTTGTGCACTCGTTTCAAAATAAATGTATCGAATGGTGAACAATAAGTAACCACAGTGATTACTGTTTATCTAATGAACAAAATGTGAATGGGTGGAATACTTTTTTGGTTTTGAGCAAGATCCAATGGATTGTGTAAATTTTTTGTGTGAAATCAAGAATCTTTGTCTTGTGCAATATTTATATATCTAGACTTAATTATTAACTCCCCATATTTTCTCGCTGCACTGTAGGGTGCCTCAGCACACCATTGAGAACTTCTAGCTTAGACTAAAGAGAAGTGATTCCCAAACTGTGGTAAGTATACCTCCAGAGATGCGTGAAGTCAGTGTCGGCCTGGCCAGGTCGGCTAAGCAATGCAGTGGGTAGCATGAAGGCCATGGCATTCAAGTATTTAAATATCCAAAATTCTTCCCTGATCCACACAGATTGTATGGGTCATGTCCTCTATATAATAATAGCTACCCAATCACCTGTGACGTTTAGATCTACGCTTTTTGCCTCACCACAAATTTTAGCAAAGGAAATTGAATGTTGGGCTTTAAAACAATCCAGTTATTCGTTGGAGAAGGTAAATTCAATACCAAACAGTTTTCTAAATTCTGTAGGCTTTTCTTTAAAAATTGCTACACTCACAGGAATATATGAACTTTAACAGTGTTTGAACCACTTTAAAAGTGCTGCATTCACATCAATATGTTCGCATTTCCTAATTTTTTTTTTTTCTTCTCAGTCTTCTTCAAATGCCTTTAAAATTCTTT